>JAOWBW010001180.1:193910-239559 GCA_026119855.1 Campanula takesimana | reverse complement strand
TTGAGATATTTAGAATATTTCAAAATGAAGTAGAAAAACAACTTAGCAAAAGTATTAAGGCACTTCGATCGGATCGAGGTGGAGAATACTTGAGTCATGAATTCGATGATCATCTAAAGAATTGTGATATAATTTCACAATTGATCCACCCAGAACACCACAATGGAATGGTGTGTTTGAAAGGAGGAATCGAACTTTGTTGGACATGATTCGATCATGATGAGTCGAGTTGATCTTCCTTTATCCTTTTGGGGTTATGCTCTAGAAACCGCTCTCTCACACTAAACCAAGTTCCAACTAAATCGGTTCAAAAGACTCCATATGAAATGGGAGCGGAAAGAAACCTAGTGTCTTTCATGAGGATTTGGGGTTGCGAAGCTTTTGTCAAAAGACTTATCTCCGACAAGCTAGCACACAAATCTGATAAATGTATTTCGTGGGATATCCTAAGGAAACTAGAGGATATTACTTTTACAACCGAGAGGACAACAAGGTGTTTGTTTCCCGTACTGGTGTCTTTCTAGAGAAACAATTTATCTCCAAAGAAATCAGTGGGAGTAAAATAAATCTTGAAGAAATTCGAGACCCAGAAAATGACAAAGAAACGATAGTGGAACAAGAATGAGAACCACAAGGAATTGTGGAACCTGTTCAAAATACACAAGTAACTCGCAGATCTGGTAGGTTACGGTCCGATCCCGAGAGATATGGTTTTCTCGTAACGGATAGTAATGAGGTGGAGATCATTGATAATGATGAACCGACCACTTACCAAGAGGCGATGTCTTCTCCTGATTCGAAGAAATGGCTTGGAGCCATGGAGTCCGAATTACAATCCATGCAAGATAATCAAGTTTGGAACTTGATTGATGCGCCTGAAGGTGTAAAAACCATAGGATGCAAATGGGTCTTCAAGAAGAAGACTGGCATGGATGGGAAGGTGCATACTTACAAAGCTAGACTTATAGCGAAAGGCTATAGGCAAGTTCATGGTATTGACTATGATGAAACTTTTTCGCCCGTAGCAATGATCAAGTCTATAAAAATTTTGCTTGCCATTGCCGCATATCATGACTATGAAATATGGCAAATGGATGTCAAAACCGCTTTCCTTAATGGGAATTTACAAGAGGATGTCTATATGACACAACCCGAGGGTTTTGAACAAAGTTCTAAAGTATGCAAATTGCAGAAATCCATCTATGGATTGAAGCAAGCTTCTAGGAGTTGGAATCTCCGTTTTGATGAATCGGTCAAAGAGTTTGGCTTCATCAAGAACGAAGATGAACCTTGTGTATACAAGAATATTAGTGGGAGCATAGTGCTATTCCTTATTTTATATGTGGATGACATATTACTCATTGGAAACGACATTCCTACACTTCAGTCTGTAAAGACTTGGTTAGAAAAGTGCTTCACAATGAAAGATATGGGTGAATCCGCATATATCCTTGGCATTAAGATCTACAGAGATAGATCAAAGAAGCTAATTGGTTTAAGCCAAAGTACATACATTGACAAGGTCATTAGAAGATTCCGCATAGAAAATTCTAAGAGAGGTACCTTGCCAGTGCTACATGGAGTTTCTCTAAGCAAGACTCAATGTCCTAAGACAAAAGATGAGTGTGAGAAGATGAATGATGTTCCATATGCTTCGGAAATTGGGTCTATCATGTATGCCATGATATGTACTAGGCCGGATGTATCTTATGCTTTGAGCATGACGAGTAGATATCAATACGACCCCGATGAAAATCACTGGATGGCTGTAAAAGCGATTCTTAAGTACTTGCGAAGGACTAAAGATTCGTTTTTGATCTATGGAGGAATGGAAGATGATCTCGTGGTAAATGCTTACACGGATGCAAGCTTCCAAACCGACAGAGATGATAGTCGATCGCAATCGGGTTTTGTGTTTATGTTAAATGGTGGAGATGTAAGCTGGAAGAGTTCCAAGCAGAGTACAACCGCTGATTCTACAACTGAAGCTGAGTATATTGCTGCATCGGATGCTGCAAAGAAAGCTGCTTGGATTAAGAAGTTCATTACTGAACTTGAAGTGGTTCCTAGTATTGCTAATCCAATAGACCTTTATTGTGATAATAATGGTGCTATTGCTCAAGCAAAGGAACCAAGGGCACATCAGAAATCCAAACAAATACTTAGGCGTTTTCATATCATTTGAGAAATCATTGATAGAGGAGACGTAAATATATGCAGAGTACCAACTGATGACAATGTCGCGGACCCGCTAACAAAGGGACTTCCACAAGCTAAACATGATGGTCATGTTAGGTCCATAGGTATTAGATACATGGGAGATTGGGCCTAGGGCAAGTGGGAGATTGTTGGTGTTGGTGCCCTAGGCACGTTTAATAAACGTTGTAATTGTTATAATTTATTCATATTAATAAAGAGATGTTTTGATTATTATTGTTGTTCATGTTTACTCATAATAATCTCCGTCCCTAGTACTTGTTTGGTACTAGTGTAAAGGCTAAATGATCATGTGATGATCATGTTAGATTTATGAGTACTTGTTTGATACTGAACATGACCCGCTCTATGAGATCTATGTCATGGTCAATGTCATACATATATCTCATATTAGTTGTGTCATTTGAATCCTTATACATGAAGTTATTATGGTCTTCCAACTTGATGAACATTATGTTTGACATATTCAAACGCTATCTATAACTGGGTAGTTATAAAGGGTATGATTGGCATAATCGGATTCATGTAGGGAAGAATAATAAACTAAATGGATTTGTCCCTCTTCGGAGACATGTCAAGCTTGGGCCTCTCGTAGGAATGGTGTTGATGAAAATGTTCGGCCGGACTCAAATGAATTGATTGGATCAATGTCATTTGGATTATCAACATATTCGGAATCGAGAAAGTATTGAACAAAGACAAGTTGACTTGTTGACCATGACTTGTGTTCAATGACATCGTGGATAAAAGGATTATTGACATATTCTAAAGGAATGCGAACTTGTATCTAGTTATACTATTTGGGTAGGTATGACGGTTTGCTAGAACCTAATCATATCTTATGGTTTCATGTTTGAACCCATTGCCAACTTAGTGTAATCCTAGAGGGTCACACACAAATAGAACGAATCATAAAGGACTACATTGGAATATTGAGTCGAAGGACCATTCGGGGATTTAAGGAAATTAGAGGAAAAAAAGTGGAAAAAGGGGAGGTCCGGGTGGACCAGGTTCAAGACCCGATCGGACCATGATGGGTCCGGGCGGACCTTGTTCTGTACCCGGCCGGACCAGTCGGTTTCGGCAGGAACTTTCCTTAATCCGTTTTCTTGCGGGTTTAGACAATTGTTACCTATTTGGAATAGGTATAACAAGTACTTAAACAACCCTAATTCGTCCAAAATCAGTACATGTGTTTTTGCAAGTCTCCAAAGAGTTTTTGAGAGTTATTTCTTGTTCTAAGAAATCCCTAGATTGAAGAACAAGAACAAACACAATAATATTTCATAGAGTCAAAATACAATTGAGAAAACGTGTTTCTCGATTTGGTCTAGCAACCAAGATCAAGTGCTCTTGATATTCGTTCGAGTTTTGGATACCGCTAGAGGGTGAAGCTCATCATCTTCAAAGTTCGTGTTCTTACTTGTTCGTGATCAAGCTTTAAATTCTCCACCAAGATCAAATGCTAGAATTCAAAGTCATCAAAGGTTAGTATTCTAGTATTCATATTGCACGTATTTGATATAATCATATGAACGGATCTATGGCTTTGGGTTTCATGAAAATTTTAAATGCTTAATTCCGCTGCGTATGTTACTACGAAACCCAACATTTTGGACATTTATACCTTCAGCCCACTTAAAATATTTACTTATTTTTATTATACCTTTAATACGCGTGCATAATTAAAGTTTAACTCTGGAGAGTATTTTCTTATGGGACAAAAAAAAATAATAAAAAAATCCCTCATCCCCTCTTTAATTTAAAAAATTTGTCATATTGATTGTCCCACTTTAATTTACAAAGTTTTTAAAATGAAAATGTTTTAATACTTTTAAAATAATGAAACTCAATTATTGTTAGTAAATCAGACCCAAGAGATAGAAAATAATAATTAACACAAGAAATATCAAGACAGAATTTACGTGGTTCACCAATCTCTATTGGCTACCTCCACGGGCAAAGGGAAACAGATATTATTATGGCGGAGAAACAATTACAAGAATATGATCACACTAATCTATGTTTGCATGAACTTTGATCACAAAGTTCCTAGCTATGCAAAACCCTAGATCTAGAATTATTGATCTCTCTCACTTTCTGAATAAAATAAGGTACTGAATTAATTTGGGACAGATGGGAGTATAAATACTTATACTAATTCCCTAACTAATTCGTAGGATAGAGGAGTCATAATTCTATGCTAATAGCGCCAGCCCAAGAAGTATCCTTGTTTTGATAAACAAGTCAACCGGCATTGCGGCCCACGGTTACTCCTTGCGTGACTTACAGAAATAATGTGCGCCCACCCAATGTGCTCGCATGATTTCTTTGTTCCATTTTACTCCTTCTGTCTCGGAATTATGAACTTGTTAATTTAATCCATTTAAATTGACATCCCAAAATTCAAAGGCATTAAACTTAACAATCTCCACATTGACTTTGAATCTCCCCTAATAATTCAGATGCACGAGCTATAGACTCCACCTTGAGCTACATCCCTCGTACCAGATTTTTCAACCTTTGCCTCAGTTATGTCTTTTGTCAAAGACACTAGATTTTGTGCACCATGTATCTTCAAGACACTCAGAATTTGCCTCACCAGACAAACAACTTTGTCCTATGGACAATCAGATTTTCTGCATGCAATGTATCTCACCAGACACCCAGACGTGCACCTACGGGCACTCAGAATCGCCCCAACGGGCGACTAACAGTCATTCAATTGTGGCCCATCCAGTCGACATTGGATCATGCCAACCATGACTGATAAAACCGGTGTGTGTCGATCTTCTAGCCGTGGCTTGCCCAGTTCACTCCGGCCTAGAGTAAAACGATGCTCCACCTGCTCGTCAACACCCTCACCAATCTCAGAACCTTGGAGGATGAACAAGGAACCTTTTCTTTCTCCCTTCAGAATTACATCTGAACCTTTGTAGACATCCAGAACTCCACCTTCACCCTTGAAACTGTATCCCTTCTTGGCCAAACGACTGAGCGATATCACATTCGTTGCTACTTGTGGAACGTGTCTTACCTTGTTCAATGTGAGAGATTTATCACCCAAAGTTCTCACCCTTACGGAGCCTATGCCAACCACCTCGCAGTCTGATCCATTAGCCATATAAATACGGTCTCCATCTTTCTGCTCGTATGTTGTAAACTGCTCCTTGCGCGAACACATGTGATAAGATGCTCCCGAATCTAGAACCCATACAAATTCCTCGCACGCTTATTCTTCGGTCACCAGGGCATAATCACAATCCTCATCAAGATTGTCACTGCTTGCCGCCGCAGCAGTCGACTCAGATTTCTGCTGCTCTCTCTTCTTCTTGGGACAATCGGTTTTCCAATGCCCTTTCTCCTTGCAATAACTACAGATATCTCCAGGTCTCGGACCCCGTCTAGAACCTCCGCTCCTTCGACCATGCCCTTTGCTGCCTTCCGCAGTCAAACCTGATGACTGAGATTCTGTACTAGTACCACTCGCCTTTCGGCGGAGTTCTCTAGTCTTCAGACCAGACTTTACTTGCTCCAGAGTAATTGTCTCTTTGTTCAAGCATGAATCAACATATGATTCATATGACAACGGTAGAGATATCAACAGAATTAGAGCAGCATCCTCATCATCAATTTTCACCTCTATATTACGCAATTCAAGTAATAAAGCAGAAAATCGATCTAGATGATCCTTAATAGGCGTACCTTCAGACATATGGAAAGTGAATAACTTCTTCTTCATATAGAGCTTGTTGGTTAGAGACTTCGTCAAATACATCTTCTCTAACGTCAGCCACAAGCCTCCCGCTGTTTCTTGATCCGCTACTTCCGCTAAGATCTCATCATCAAGACTCATGATAATCATTGAATGAGCTTTCTCATCCAATACTACCATGTCTGCGGCCTTCTTCGAATCCTCTGTTGTGGGAACGACCTCTGCCTTATCTTTTGGATCCTTGTGATACCTGATTGCAGTAGCCACTGGAGCCCACAACCTTTGTCTTCGCAACATGGCTCTCATCTTGATCTGCCATAAATTGAAACTGTTCTTCCCATCAAACTTGTCGATTTTCTGATCCATCCCGGAATCCATCTCTTTCTATCGCAGCGGAATGCCCTGATCTTCCTTGACTACCCAGGCTCTGGTGCCACTTGTTAGTAAATCAGACCCAAGAGATAGAAAATAATAATTAACACAAGAAATATCAAGACAGAATTTACGTGGTTCACCAATCTCTATTGGCTACCTCCACGGGCAAAGGGAAACAGATATTATTATGGCGGAGAAACAATTACAAGAATATGATCACACTAATCTATGTTTGCATGAACTTTGATCACAAAGTTCCTAGCTATGCAAAACCCTAGATCTAGAATTATTGATCTTTCTCATTTTCTGAATAAAATAAAGTACTGAATTAATTTGGGACAGAGGGGAGTATAAATACTTATACTAATTCCCTAACTAATTCGTAGGATAGAGAAGTCCTAATTCCATGCTAATAGCGCAGGCCCAAGAAGTATCCTTGTTTTGATAAACAAGTCAACCGGCATTGCGGCCCACGGTTACTCCTTGCATGACTTACAGAAATAATGTGCGCCCACCCAATGTGCTCGCATGATTTCTTTGTTCCATTTTACTCCTTTTGTCTCAGAATTATGAACTTGTTAATTTAATCCATTTAAATTAACGTCCCAAAATTCAAAGGCATTAAACTTAACAATTATCATACTCACAACAACCATCCACTAACTATTATTATCGCATTTTCTCTCTCTCCTATCCAACTATCTACACTCACAATATATCATATTTTATATTTTTTCTGTAATTAATGTGTTCAACTCAATTTGAATGAGTTAAAAGAGAGAGAGTATTTAAATTTTCTTTCTCACGATGACGAGATGACTGTACAAAATTTAACCTATTCAAAAGTCAAATGTGACTCCATTACCTTCAATTTTATAATGAATCCATTACCTTAACTTTTTGGATTCTCTTTCCACGGCAATATGAGAGGATCTTTTCTGTACATGGTGACAAGAAAAACACACCTAAAGTAATTTAATATTTAGTAGATGGGGAAAAAAATCAAGTCATTATCATTAAAATTTAGATCTTTGAAGAACTTAGTAGACATGAAAATAATTAATTGAGCAATGTTAGGGGCACAAAATAAGGTTACTAAATTTTGCTCACAAGATGAGGTGTCGATATTTTATTGTTCTATCGATAATGGACCTGCCACACCCTAACTAAAAACACCAATAAAATTATCATATTTAGGATTTTGTGAGCAAAATTTTTGTAATATTTTTGTGGTCATATTGTTATTCTAATTAAAATGTAAAAAAAAAGAGGGTTGATAAAGCCGTAAGGGCTAATTGGCTCTTGCAAAAGTGATGAGCTATTTCCTCTCAACCCGCTTCTCTTTTAGGGCCCCAAACTCTTTTTCTCTGATGGCCTAACTTTGACCATAGCGTCGCACGCACTTGCTCCTAATTAAGAGGTGGTCTATTATTATTGTGAGAACACCTAGATCTGTTTTATAAAAGAGACGGGTCGATCCATAACCCGTGTACAATATTCTCCGCGAAGCGTAGGATCTCAACCTATGCTCTACTCAAAATCTGCCACTTGACAGCGACCCATTGGATAAAAAAAAACCCAGTTTTTTTTTCATTTTTTTTACTTTTTATATTATTTTTTTTATATTGTTTTTTTCGTTTGCCAAAAGTAATACTTAGTATAACTAAATATAACAACTGTGTTACTTATAAAGTAACTAGTGTAACACCCGTGCGTTAAACGCACGGTTAAAAACACTTTGACAAATAATAATAGGAACAAAATCAAAAGAGTTACGATAATTATAAAGGTTATTTAGATTTTTTTAAAGAAAAGTATTTGCTAACATTTGATCACTTCTAACCTGTAATCACCAAAATCGAAACATCAGACATCTTTCTACGCACGACTCCGAACCTTTAGATTCTTACTTATAATTTGTCTTATTTTATTTTAGATTTTGTATATTTAGTACTATAAACTATTATCCTTGGAAAAAAAAAAACTACATTATTAAATAAGAAAAGAAACTATTATTTATCATATTTGAATGGAACCAATTTTACATACCTTAAGAAATTGTTTGCTTATAGTAGCTAATTATTAGAACATTATGCACTTATGTATTCACGAATCATGGTGGTGGGTATTTATTTCTAATATTATCTTTGTCCCATGATGAATATTACAAATTTTTATTTTTCAAAATTAAATATTTATTTTGAAACATAAATATTACTTAATTTTATCACTCGCAACCTCGTAAAGCTACCACCCTTCCTCTATCTTCATTATTTGTTTTTCACTTTTCTTATTGTACATTTAAAGTTAGCTCGATACATTCAAAGCTAACTCAATTTATTTCATTACCAGCTTCTTACTAAAGATAAAATTTTATTTTTCCTCTTTTTTTTAAAAGTAAAAACTATAGATCTTTTAACAAAAAAAAATAAATTAAAAAGTATAGATAATAGGCGTGTATTAAAAAAAAATACAATGTACCTGCCTTCCAATTCAATATAATAATCTATCCATTTTTCAAGCCTTATAATTCGCCCTCTATTTTCCAAAATATGCTCATTCTCTCTTCTTTTTTTAATAATTTTTCAGTCTTAAACTTTCAAATCTGTAGTTTTACCATAATTTTTTTTTTTGTGAAAAAAATCATGCTATACATCAACTTTAACAGTAATTTATCATTAACATTTGTTGTTCAAAAACTATTCAGTATAAAGAATATGTCAAAACGATAAACTGAATTGAATGTTGTTTTTTACGATAAATATTTAATTGAATGTTGGGTTATACAAAGAGGCTTTGACCAATAAGTCCTTAGGCCAAATAAAAACTACCAATAAGGACAGACATTTTAAAAACCTACCAAAAAGTCCTTGGCCCTTTTCCTGGACCAGAATACCCTTACCCACCCAGCCCCAGCGTCTGTTTCTCCCTTTCTTTCTCTCTTCCTGTTTCTCCCTTTCTCTCTTCCTGTTGTGTTTGGAAGGAAGCCTCGCCACTTCCTGTTTCTCTCTTTTTTTTCTTTTTTCTTTTTTTTTCCCACCTAAAATTTTAAAATGACATATCTCAAAATTTATAAACTGAAAAAATGATCTGAAACCATTGTTTTAATCGTGTCGACAATACGAATCAAACAAGTACACTCAACACATAATTCAAATTTTATAAATTAAAAAAAAATAATCCATTTTTCACTTGTAAAAATTTGAAAAAAAATGATTTTTAATTTCACAATTTTAAAAAATAAAATTTTCACTTTTCACTTGTAAAATCATTTTTCAACTGATTTCTCAGTTGTGTGATTTCACAGTTATGTCATTTTTTCATTTTTAAAAACTGATAAATTCATCTCTCAATTTTTTACAATCATTATAATAACTGAGACATGCATTTCACAGTTGTTCACACATTAATTTGAATATAATAACTGAGACATTCATTTAACAGTTATTCATAATTGAATAAAAACTGATAAAATCACCTCTCATTTTTCCCAATTGATGACTCAATTTATCGGTTTAATTATATAATAAATGAGACATTCATTTCTCAGTTATTCACATATGAATTTGAGTCTAAGAACTGGTACATTCATTTCTCACTTATCAATTTTTCTCTGTTGTTAATATAATAATAAATGAGATATTCATTTCTCAGTTATTCACACACGAGTTTAATATAAGAACTAGTAAATTTATTTCTCAGTTGTTAACACATGAGTTGAGTGTAACAACTAAGAAATTCATCGCACAGTTTTTACAAAGGATACTCATTTTCAGAACTATGTGTAGTCAAATACTCTTTAAACAATTGTGAAATAAATTTATCTCATTTTTTTTATTAAAAATGAGTAATTGTCCAATTGTGAAGAATTAATACTCCTAAACAAAATAAAAAATAAAAAATATGAGGTTGTATTGTTAAATATATAATAGTCTACTAATGGAACAAGAAATAGCTTGGCATAGTGGTTAGGAGTCTTAACCAAGACCAAGAGGTCTTGGGTTCAAACCCTACCAGGAGTAAATAATTTTTATTTAAAATACTTGGGGCTGCAGTGGGTGGTGTTGGAGGTCCGGTGAGGCGGCGGTGGTCGGCGCGGTCACCGGCGGTGGTGATGGTGGCGAGCGGTGGTGGCTAGCGGCGGTCAGCGGCGGCGGATGAAGTGGGTGGGGTCGGAGGTCCGGTGAGGCGGCGGTGGTGGTGGCCGGCGGTCGGTGGCGGAGGTGGTGACCGGCAGCTGTCGGCGGTGGTGGCTGGCGGCGGCGGCGGTCAGCGTCGGTGGGCTGTGGTGGTCAAATGTAAAAGTGGCAGTCAAAATGGTCAAAGGTTAGAGGTGTTGGATGATTTAATTTGGGTTGGGGGTATTTTTGCCATTTAAAAGGTACGAGGGATTTATTGGTAAAATTGGTTTGAACCTAAGGACCCTAAGGTAGAATTTGAAATGTTGTGTTTTTATTGGTAAATACCACATTCCCCCAAGGACTTATTGGTAAAAATCCCTTATACAAAACTACACTCTTTTTTTTTTCTTCAAATAAAACAACTCTTTTTTCTTAGGGTATAATAGTTCTTAGAAAGATAGAACCATGCTTTAAAAATGCCAAACAGTTACATTTACATTAATGTTTTTAAGCATATTCATCAAATTTCTTAAAACAATCCATCCAATAAGCTTATCGAAAAATTGAAATAATAAAATTCATTTCTTTGAAATTCTGTCCCTGTAATTATTGTTTCACCTCATACGTTATTTTTATATTGATGTTGCGCATACGTGTATTATAAAATTAACTAAAACATCTTCAAATTTTTTATAACTAAAACTAATTTTTCCTTTAAGATTAATTTTTTTACATTAAAGTTAACCATTTGAAAGATAAAGTAAACTTTAGATTATTATATTTATTTGAAATATTTAATTTATTTGTCTCATAATTAAGATCTTATAACAATTTATTATATTAACATATTTATTTTTTATAAGCAAACTTGTACGTTCATAAAAGTTCTTTCATAATTTATTTGCATCTTAATTAAAGGCAGAATCAATTGAAAATCTCATGCATAAGTTGTAGTCATATAAACTTATTTTACTTTTTGAAAGAGAAAACCAAACTAAGTAAAAAATGATTTGAACTCCTACTTTTGGTGATTTACTTAATTAAGAGCTACTCCACACATTTATTTTACCTTATCCAATGTACAAATTCAAAAGAAAATTGATACAAATGGGATAAACATTGAAGAACATATAATCTTATTTATTTGAGTTTTCCAATTACATTTACTGAGTTTCCATTTTTAGAAGTGATATTTGAGCGGGAAACTGAGATAGAAAGGGACTCTATCTACTTGAGACATTATATATATATATATATATATATATATATATATATATATATATATATATAAAATAGAGATTTAAGAGGAACTATGTTTGGCTTGGTTTGAAACAAAAGGTATTATTGTATACATATATTTTCTCCTCCAGATCCCATAGACTGCTGCAAATCTTGACTCATTAACTTTGGCGAGTAAGCTCCGACATTGAATTCCTTACTCCAAGATTCTTTCATCCAATATTCTTTCATAACCCAAATATGGAATTTCCCATACCCATAAAAAACAGCTGCACAAATTGGTTGAGAGAGAGAAAAAAAAAAAGGTTGTAGAAAGTGGAGATAGAATAATGTGCATTGTGCAGCCTTAAACTAATTTGGGGATACAAATCAAAATAATTAAACACACCTTTCATTATCCGAGGGAAACAGATTGAACTTGGAGAGAGAGAGAGAGAGAGAGAGAGGTGACGTCTTTTCTAAGAGCTAATTCAAATAGAGATTTCATCAACAATGATTTTCAAGAGTTGAGATTTCGATTTAGTTAGATTTGATTATAGATAATTTCTTATTAGTAGATAAATAAAAAATATATTCAAGTTTGAAATTGTGGTAAAAGGAAAGTTTGAAATTATCCATTTATATATCAACTATGATCAAGAAACAATCTATTAAAGGTTTCTAATTATAGAGGAGTGAGTTTGAGCGGAAAACTAATTTAGAAAGGGGATCCAATGACTTCAGCCATTATTTATATATAGATATTGTTTATACGTAAACGTAACACCAGTTTTACAAAAAAAAAAAAAAAAAAAAAAAAACTCATTTTACTCATCTTTCAACTATAATACTAACTATAAATCCGTGTAACACTAACAATAACTAAATGTAATTATCGTTATACTGAAATGTAATAGTGTTTTTCCATTTTTTTTTTGAGTATTTTGATTTTATTTTTTGAAAGAAAGTAACATTTGATTAATAACAACTTATATACATGAATGTAATTATTTATACAAGTAAATGTAACACTTTAGTAGATGATATTGTAACAGATATCTATAGATAATGTAATACTTTTACATGTATCATGATAAATTGAACCCATTGTAACTTATTATTTGAAAACATATGGATATATATATACTATTTACAAGTAAACGTAATTGTTTTACAATGTTATTATACAAGTAAAATGTAGCATTCGCTTATAAAAATTGTTACTTTCTTATTTTCACAATGTTACTAACACAAGTGTTTTTAGTTCTAAAGTGTAAATGGTTGAATTATTACTTTTCTGTACATATGTGTTACAATTATGTATAAACAATGTTACATATAAGTAACACGTTCGTTACATTTTAGTTATAATAAGTACTCCCTCCGTCCCAGCTCACTTGACACTTATTTCCATTTTGGGCTGTCCCAGCTCACTTGACACTTCCCAAAATAACATACTTTTTATAATTTCATATTCACTCTACCCCACGACTCATTCTCTCTGTTCATTTTCCACCACTCAATTTATTCAACCAACACTACTATTTACCCCACTCATTCTCTCTCTTCATTTTCTACCACACATTTTCCTTATTTTATTCATTCTCCTTAATTATTGTGCCGACCTCATTGGTATCAAGTGAGGTGGGACGGAGGGAGTATTACTTTTGGAAAATGAATAAAACATAAAAAAAAAAACACTGATATTTTTCTGTATATATGTATTACTTTTATGTATACAAACTGTTACATATAAGTAACACGTTTGTTAGATTTAGTTATAGTAACTATTACCTTTGGCAAACCAAAAAAATATTTTTTTTTCCCGCGGGTCATGGGTCAGAGTCGTGGGTCATGGTCATGGGTCAAAAATGACCCGTCTCTACAATGAGACGGGTCATGGTGTTCTCATACAAGTTTTTGTCCCTAATTAATACTACTCCCGTAAAAAATGAACACTCCTCCGTACCTAAAATGTACCCAAAATATTTAAGTAGCAGGTTTCAGCGAAAAATAGTTTCTCTACAAGTTATATATATATTTTTAAATATAGTTTTAATTTTAAAATAGCGAGTTTAGGTCTTAAAACTGTGAGTTTAAGTCAGGGCAGGTTATGTGAAATTTGGGGCCATAGGTAATCCACTTGGTCGGGACTCTTAAAATTTCCCACGAGCAAGAATCCGATTTCTCTCTTCGACTTTTTGACCCCCGTCGTTCTTAAGTGTTAATTTCGACTTTCATTACGTTGTAATTTTTTCTTGAAATCATAGACTAACGATTAGACTTAAATTTCATTAACAAAATACTAAGTGATGAATTTGGGCAATTGTTTTTTATATATAGGTTGAGTTGAGATAATTGCAAGGAAAAGTAAAAAAAAAAAAGAAATAATTTTAGTAATAGCAAATGTATTAAAAATAGGCAAAACTGCATCAAAAATCACTCAACTATGACCAGTTTGGGCATTTGGTCACTAAACTAATTTCCTTTTGAAACAACACATTCAACTAAGTGTTTATTGAACCGAAAGTCACTATCACTAACACCGTTACATTTTTTTCGTTAAATAGTCATGTGCCAATGCACATGACTTTTTATCAAGGGTATTTCAGTACAAAAATATGGACTACCCATTTTCTGAAGTGGTCCCCACACTTATCACACCAATGAGAGGTACTTGTCCTTTTTTGCACAAACAATGACCGGCGTAATGAAAACGGTCGGGGATAGCCGGAGACGGAGGTACTTGTCCTTTTTTTGCACAAACAATCGTCAAGGCGCAGCTGCCGGCGGCGTTCGTTTGTCTCGTCGGGAAGACCGGTGACCGAAAACGGTCGCCGGAGCTAGTGTAGATCTGGCCCGAAGCTTCACCGGCAAAGTTTGTGCACTTATGGTGGCTTGAGGCGGCTCAAATGAAGTCCGATGACTGCGATTTTGGTGCAATTAGCTTCGTATGGTCGAGGCGATTCAGTCTATGATGTTTGATTTCTGTTTGCATCGTCGGAGTGTCGCCGGTGAACGACGTGTGCAGAGAGAGCAGCCGGATTTAACGGTGGCGATTGGTGGCTCGAATGAAGCCCGATGACGCTGATTTTTGTGACGATGAAATCGTCCTCACGAAGGGAGTGCAGATCTATTGTCCCTTTTGTGATTTTGGCTGGCCGGAATGTCGCCGGCGGTACGAACTGGCGGAGGCGGGTGGAGGGAAATCAGTCCATATTTTTGTACCGAAAATACCCTTAATAAAAAGTCATGTGCATTGGCACATGACTATTTAACGAAAAAAATGTAACGGTGTTAGTGATAGTGACTTTCGATTCAATAAACTCTTAGTTGAATGTGTTGTTTCAAAAGGAAATTAGTTTAGTGACCAAATACCCAAACTAGTCATAGTTGAGTGATTTTTGATGCAGTTTTGCCTTAAAAATATATTCCAGAAAACATTTTCCCTATTTTTCGTTATTGGTAACAACAGAAAAAGTGAAGTAAAAAAAAAAAAAAAAAAACAGTCAACGGAAAATCACTTTGTCTTTTATAATTTTCCAAGGAAAACAACTTCCTTACCTCCACCTAAGGAAGTTGTTTTCCAAACTTCACTCTTCACTCTCTCCAACTATTTGACATGTATTTTTGAGCGAAAAAAAATAATGTTACAAAATTATTTTGAAATTGGAGATGATGACTAATTTATTGATTATTCATTTTTTATGAATATTTTGAAATATGTTAAATTATCAACGTTAGTCCATTATAATTATAAAAATACATTTTCATTACTTTATAATTGAAATTGGAGATGATAACTAATTTATTGATTATTTATTTTTAATATATACTTTAAGTGATCAAAATTAAAATATATAAAAATATATATGATTGAATCGGAGTTGGTGAATCAAGTCATTGTATTGAATTTACCTTTTATAAATTATTTTAATAAAAATACCAAATATCGAAAAATATTTTCCGGAAAACATTTTTTAAAATTCACCAAACAATAGAAAATATTTTCCGGAAAACATATTCCGAAAAATCGTTTTCCGAAAAACTTTTTTCAATAAATCGTTTTCCAAAAGTTATTTTCCGCGAAACAACGGAGCTGAAGAGTAGGAGAAACAATTAAATCCTAAGAGAAAAAAAACATTTGCTTTAGGGTAGGAGAAACAATTAAATCCTAAGGGGGAAAAAACATTTGCTTTAGGGCAAGAATCGAACACGGGGCAGTTACACAGTTGAAGAATATTCTGCCACAACAATTACTACTATACCAGCGACTCGTTTTCCATTATGTTTGGGGATAATATTTATATAGAGTATATGTAAAATTTGGGGGCTTGGCCCTAGGCCGTCGCCTTGCTCACGTAGGGTCAGGGTAAGGCCTGATTTATGCCTTAAAAAATCAAGAAAATAAAATAGTAAGTTCAGGCCTTAAAACAGTGAGTTTATACCAAGTTCGTATATTTAAAACATGATTTTTTATAACTTATGGAGGAACTAGTTTTCCCCCATTTTTTTTTTGATATCTAAGTTCTTCAACACAAAATACGGAGTATATTATTGGGTTAATGACCATTTAGACCCTGAAGTACCATACCACCCTTCCAATTGAGCCCCGGATGTCTTTTTTGGCCAGATTGGACCCTGGGGTGATTCATTTTCGCCAGTTAGGGCCTTTTTGACGGAATTCGTTAGAAACTCAGTTAAAAGGCATGTGCCATGCACGTGACTAACGGAAATGGGTAGTTTGAATTATCAATAACTTTTAAGGGGTTAAAATGATATTTTGAAAAGGAATGGGGATGAACAATAAAAAGAAATTATATCCTCTTCATCTCCCTTTCCTCACTCCCAGATCCCGTTCCCCACCTCCCACGCCGTCCATCCTCCTATAATTTCTCTTCCCCCTCCGTGATATTTCCCCCTTCCCTTTTCATCGCTCTCTCCCACCTCAAACAACTCATCTCTAAATCCCTCCCTTCTCTTCCACCATCTTCTTCACTCTATCTTTCCCTTCGCTTCACCGAGCTTCTGAGCTCTTCGCCAGACAAACCACTCCAGTCTCTCGACGTTACCTCCAACGATCTCATCTACTTCGCTATAAACCCTAATAAGTTTCCCCAAATCTCGAAGCCCTAACCCCCAATCTGAGTTCACGGTCATTGACTCGTGGCTTGGAATATGAGAAGGGGGAAACATTGAATTTGGATGCGAAGCTGCTGGAACCCTAGAATCGGATGCCCAGAAACTTGAATCGGATACTCTAAACGAGGGAATTTCAAATTCGGAAGATACCCATATTATGTAAACCTTAGATTTGGTTTTGACTGATTTTGATTTCATTTTAGGCTACTCCTCATTTTTAATGTTGGTTTTGACTAATGGTGGTTTTTACTGATGGTGGTGGTGGTGGTGGGCGGTGTTAACTTTGACAGTGGTGGTGAGGTGGTGTCAGCTTCGAAGGTGGTAGTGGGTGATGGTGTGGGTGATAATTTGGATGAGGAGAAGAAGATAGGTGATTACTGATGAACATGGGGTGGGGGAGGAATATTGGGAAGAAGGGTTTATCATTTTTATTTTTCTTTTTCCTTTTTTTTTGTTTGGTTGAGCTAATTTGTAAAAAAAAAAAAAAAAAAAAGTAATGCTTTATTTCATATTTAATAATTTAATATTTTTTTTCATTTTTTATTTCTTGTAATAGATTATAAAATGTTGCAAATTTATTCAAATATTTTTAGAAAAACACTTTCAACCCCTTTAATTTTAGAATTTCATTTTCAAAAATAAATAAGTTTAAGATTGAAGTATTTGAATTTTTAAAGATAATGAATTTATTTTTTTCTAAATTTTTTAGTTTTGAAAAAAATAATTTATTTGAGTTTTTTTTGTCAAACTCTCCCCTAAGTTTTAAATATGTCATTTAACCCCCTTAAATGAAATATCAACTTCAAACTACCCATTTCCGTTAGTCACGTGCATGGAACATGCCTTTTAACTGAGTTTCTAATGAATTCCGTCAAAAAGGCCCTAACTGGCGAAAATGAATCACCCCAGGGTCCGATCTGGCGAAAAAGACATCCGGGGCTCGATTGGAAGGGTGGTATGGTACTTCAGGGTCTAAATTGTTATTAACCCTATATTATTTGAACCTTAGTCGAATTAGATTTAAATTGTTTTCTATTAATAATATAGTATGTATTTATTTTGAACTAATTTAAAAAGTAACTATGGCATTTGTTAATGTACAAGGTTATTTTTTTAAAAAAAATGCTCTGAAATTAATTTTTCTTAATAAAATGCTTTTTCAAAAAGAAAATTAAAAAAAAAAATCAATTTTTTCTTACTCATTACACACTTACTAAAGAAAAAGTTTGGAAAGTAATTAATGATAAGTAGGGCTGTAAATGAAACGAGCCGAGTCAAGCTTTGCGGTGTCGAGCTCGAGCTCGTTTAAAATTTATCGAGCTCGAGCCCAATTGTTTGTTCGATCTCGAGTCGAATCGAGCTCGCGAACAACTCGAGCCGATATCGAACTCGAATTTTAACGAGCCGAACTCGAGCTTAATTTTTTTTTCTATAAAAATATATTCTTAACGAGCCGAGTTCGAGCTTATCGAGCCAAGTTCGAGCCGTTCGAAAACAAAAATTCAAGTTTAACGAGCTTATTAAGTCGGACTCGAGCTTTTAACGAGCTAAACGCGTCAAACACGGTCGAATCGATAATAAAACAAGCTTTACAATCGGTTCGAACTCGACTCGAGCTCACTCGAGCTCGAGATTTCACGAGCCGAGCTCGAGCCAGCTCGGTTCGTATAACAACCCTAATGATAAGAGTATTTATACAACTGTGCTATTTAGATTTTACGTGGATAAGAGAAAGAAAAGGAATTGTGGTACTATGACATATCAATAGTCACATGCTCGCAATGCCAATGGTCGTTTTAGATGACTATATAAACATATTGCATTGAGAAAGTTAGAAGCCACAACTAGGGATGGCAACGGGTCGGGTACATGACAGGGTTTACCCAAACCCGAACCCGAGCAAACTATCATTCAAACCGGACCCGGCCGGGCCCGAGGGTCATCAAACCCGTGCCCGCACGGACCCGGCTCGGCTGCACAACAACATTTTTTTTTTTTTTTGCCTCAACACGCCTTCTCTCAATGGCTTCAACATATTTGGGCTTTAGCCCATTTTCAACATACACAAAATTTTAAATCTTTAACAAAGACTTCAACAAAGAAAACTTAATTATATATACTAGGTATTAGGGGTAATAATGGAGTGGTATAAAGGCAGAATAGGAAAACCCTACATAAACTAAGCATGCGGGTCGGACTGGCGAGTCAGGTGGTATTACCAAACCCGGACCCGAACCCGCTGGGTTCGGGAATTTGGTTACCATACCTTCCCGCTCGGGCCGAAGAGTCTCGGAAACGGGTCAAGTTCGGTGAAATTTCCATCCCTAGCCACAACATATATAAACATATTGCATTGAGAAAATTAGATGCCACAACAAATGTCAACTCCATGCAAAAATGTATATTGAACATTGCACTTGAATTCAGTAAATACGTATCTACTGAATCTGATTGTATTTTGAACATTGAACTTTGATTCAGTAGATATTAATCTACTGAATCCATATATATTTTAAACATTGCACTAAGATTCAGCAGATACATATCTACTGAATTCAGGATACAATAGATATTTATCTACTGAATCCATGTGTATTTTGAACATAACCGTTGGATTCAGCAGATACTTATCTACTAAATCCAAGTATATTTTTAACATTGCATTTGGATTTAGTAGATACTTAACAACTGCCGTTGGATTCAGTAGAAATTTATCTACTAAATCAAAGTGTATTTTGAAAATTGCACTTGGATTCAGTAGATACTTATCTACTGATCCATGTGTGTTTTCAATATTGAATTTGAATTCAGTAGATACTTATTCAACTGAATCCAAGTGTATTTTGAGAATTTCATTTTTATTCATCGATTTTTTATTCAAAACCCTATATTCAGGGATGTCATTTGATTCGCCTCGTCGAGACGAAAAATTTAGCGTTCTCGTTTTTTTTTTTCGACTTATAGATACTGAGATATTTAATTTTGAAATTTAAAGGAAATTTGGATGGCAACGTGGCAAATGATGAAAAGTGGGAGTCAAATGACATCCTAACCTCACAGTTCACAGAAATTGCAAAAATGTCACCATTACCTTTTGTAGCAGCTGCCTAATCTGAGCCACTCACTCCTTTTTGATACGACGGCTATAAACGATTCTCATAGTTCTCATTTTATTTACGTTATATATGTATATATCTATGCAATCTCTCGATACTTTCAAAAAGTGTAAATGCTAGTGTTGGTGTTTGAGTGACAATAAGTGCTAACATTAGTGTTAATAAGTATCGATGTGAGTGTTCATAAGTATCAGTGTTAATAGATACTACATGTGTTAGTTTAAGTTTGTACGAATACTAGCGCTAATAAGCACGAGTGTGTAAACCTGGTTTTGTTCTTAGTGAACCGAATTGTACTTGTAAAAATCATTAACCACTAAAATAAGTAAGAAAAACTTATTTTTGTAAAGTAGGGCTTGTGAAAAACATTTTTTTTTTTAAGTTAGGAAAAATGGATTTTTCAAAGAACGCTCTGCATCTTAAATGTTTGTGCTAATATTACAAAGTACTAGTCATTTATACCCGAACCTATAAATATTCAAATTGACATTTATAAACATTAAGGTTGACACTTATAAGTTTTTTATTTTTATTTTTTTATAGTATTAGCGTATGTATTAAATAATGTCAGAATGAGTAAAAAAGTACAAATGATAGTGTAAAAAGAGTGTTAGTGGCAGTTAGAGAGTGTTACTGAGTCCGAGCTTGTCCAGTAATTTCAGTTGCTTTATCTCGCCTTCTTAAAACAAGTTTTTGCTTTAGTTATTTACAAAAATGACACCGTCTGTTAAAATACAAATCTTAGTTACTTACGATTTATAAAAATGGCGCATCGCATTTTTGGAAACAATTTTTTCATAATATTAATCTTTAAGAAAAGCGTTTCCCCAACTTTTACATTTTAATAAGATTTTACCGTGTCATAATAAATACTCACTCCGTTCCATAGCTATGTGGTCAAAATGAGTTGTGCACGGAAATTAAGGGATGAATAGTAGTGAGTAGTTGTTATGAGTGTGAAAAGTGAAGTAGGGGAGAAAAAGTGGGATAGAGAATAGTAGATTGATTGATATTGTGAGTACAAAAGTAAAATATGAGAGATAATGAGTGGGAGGAATAGTAAAGATTCTTTACCATTTTAGGAAAGTGTAACTTCTCAATGGAATGCCCAAAATGAAAATTGGGCTAATTGCAAATTGGTAACCTGAGTTTGTCTCACCTTTGCACTCCCCAAGCTAAAAGTTCAATATTGCAAATCAGTCACATGAGTTTGTCAATTTGTTGCAATGTGGTGAACAAACTATTTTATTTTTTTATTTTTTTTGACGGACCTAAAACATGTGTCTTGCACATGACCTTTTAAAAGGGCAATCTTCTCAATTCCTAGAGGCTGTGGGAGGCATGTGTTTAGTTGATGGGGTCAACTGCAATTTTTTGAAAATAAAGAGAAGAATAAAAAAATTACTCATGTAATACACTTATTTGTACATAAATTAGATATATACATCATTTTATGCATACATCAATATTAACTTTAAATATAAAGTTGAGAAAATGCTTTTGAAGTTGAGAAAATAAAATATATTTTTAAATATTATATATTCAAGCTTCAGTATTAAATTTTTAAATTTAAAACAAAACGAAACAATTAATATCTACTAAAATATAATAACAAATGAAATTTCAAAATTTGAAAACACATTTATACCCCCTTATCGCGCGGCTTTGGCCAAGCGGTACCGACTTGGGATTTCCTTCGGGAGGTCCCAAGTTCGATTCCCCTCCCCATTCCCCAATAATTAAGTGGCCTCCACTTTGTTGAAGGTCCCAGGTTCGCCTTCCTACGGAAAGTTTGTGGAGAACTTGTGTTATCAGCCCATAGATGGTACCCCTTATGTAGGGGAGTTTGTGCCAACAGGTGATCTTTCAGATGGCGCGAGGACGTCTATGGCAAGGAGGCTACCACAAGCAGACTACCAGATGACGCATGAACGTCTACGAGTGATTTTTAGAGCGACAAGTATCAATGTAATAGATTCCAATATATGAATTTGTAATAGATAGGGCAATAGATATGTAATAGACTTCATAGGAGTTTGTAACACGATGGCAATTGCCTTAAATGATATGATACAAACTTTCAAAAATTTATACCCCCTTATACTTTGCGTTTTCAAACTTCACAATGTAATGCACAACCTCTAAAAATTGACAAAATTGCCCTTTTAAAAGGTCATGTGTAAGGCACATGTGTTTAGGTCCGTTAAAAAATTAACGAAAAGTTAGTTTATTCACTACATTGCAACAAATTGATAAACTCAGGTGACTAATTTGCAAAATCAAACTTTTAGGTTGAGGATTGTAAAAGTGAGACAAACTCAGGTTACTAATTTGCAATTAGCCCATAAAAATTTGTCCGCGCATAGTTATGAGACGAGTTTATTGCAAAACTGACATGCGTACTTTCATTTATTTTCAATTTGACTCGCGAACTTTGGAAACATCAAATGTGGTTTGCGTACTATCATTTTCAAAATTTTGAGACGACTTTTTTAACACCCGTTAAAAAACTTAACGGGACACTCCATATAGGGGGTAAAAGTGTAATAAATAAAACTTCCTTAAATCATACTGCTGAAGGTACGCCGGAATCTGGAAATTATGAAGTCCGTCGGAAAAAAACGAAGGGAGATCAATCGAAGCTTTTTGAGTATGAAGCGGGTTGAATCTGTCAAAAATACCAATTTACACTCGGAAATGCAAGGAGACTAATGTTTATGGACTGATTCGAGTGAAAAAAAAAAGAAGAAAACAGAGATAAAAAACTCACCGGAATTATAGAAACCACCGGAAAATCGCAAGAAAGAAAAGTGATATAACTGACCCCCTAAATCGGGCCAAACCCACGAGGAAGTTGTTAGATCATGGTCGGAATTCCTAAATGGATCAGATTTGTGGATCCATTCGGGTAAAAAATAGAGAGAAAAATCATAAATGACAAAGAAATCGAAATTAGGGCTTTAGAAAGATGAAAGAAATAAGAGAGAGAGAGAGAGAGAGAGGAAGTGGGGCAGTGGGCTGCAAGGGAACATCTATGGTGGCTGTGTGATGGATTTGGGTGGATTTTAGTGGGGGGGGGAAGAAGATGAACTGGAGTGCTGAAATTTGGGTGGACCAATTTAGGGTTTCATGGCGTAGATTTGGGGAAGAAGAGAGTCAATGGAGTGTTGAAAATTTAATCTTAGGACTTCGAAATTTATTTCTTACACTTTACCCTCTATACAGAGTATCCCGCTATGTTTTTAACTGGGTGTTAAAAAAACTGTCTCAAAATTTTGAAAATTAAAGTACGCAACCCACATTTGATGTTTCCAAAGTTTGCGAGTCAAATTAAAAATAAATGAAAGTACGCATGTCAATTTTGCAATAAACTCGTTATGAGACGGGGGAGTAGTTTTAATTTTTCAAAAGTTAGGTGATAAAAACTAAAAACTAGAGAGAGAGAGAGAGAGAGAAAGTGAGACCGAAGTTAAAAGAAACAAAGGCTCAAAAGAATCCAAGAAAAATCACCAATCCAAACAGGCCGTACATTTCGTCTCCATCTTTAAACTAGTGCTATTTACTCTTTAGAGCAAGTTTCCCATTCACACCTAGTTCATCATCTTTTCTCTCATCTTCTCATAATTGCAGAACAAACTGCCAGAATTTCACCATGATTACAACAAAAAATTTACCAACATTATACCTCCAACCCACCTCAAAAATTCCACAAAATGCTCCATAATACCCTGATTCCTCCTCTCAATCCTACCGATCAAAACCCCAAAATTCAATTAAATTCAAAACAACGATGGAATTTCCTTACGCTATTGATGGATTTTCCTTCTCGGAGGAGGAGGTTGTATTTCGGGGATTGATAATGGGCGGTGGAAATGGAACAATGTTGTCGTCTTCTTCGTCGTCGTTGGTGTTGGATAGTGAGCGAGGAGAGATAGTGAGGGCTTTAGTGAAGCCTGGTCCAAAAGGGTTGAAGACCGCCGACAAGGCGTTGGCGGCGCTGAGAAACCATAGCGAGGCTGAGCGACGGCGGAGGGAGAGAATTAATGGTCATCTCACTATGCTCCGGTCACTAATCCCTGGCTCTAACAAGGTAATTTGATTTTCCCCTTTTTGGTGTTTGTCTATTTTTTTTTTTTTAAAACTTGTTTTTGGATTTTGTTCTTGTTAATACCAATTTTCTTTTGGATTGTAGTAGTAATTTAGATGAATTCTAATACTATGGGGAATGATTTTTTAAAGAAAAATTGATGTACTCTTTCCCTCTCAAAATAAATGTAAAAAAATCTCCCCCAAATAATAAATAAAAGAAAGAATGTCCAGAAATTTTTAAACTTTGCTCTCTTTTTTTTTTTTTTTTTTTTTTTTTTTTTTGAGGAATCAATTGCATTCATACATAGAAAGTAGATGGCTCTCCAAATGATCGAAGGCTCATCCGATAAATGAAGATCATTATACAACCATGTATGTACGAACAACAAATGAATTCACTTCAAACCCAATCTTATCAAATTCTGGCCTTAGAATCCATGAAAAAGCAGTATAAGATCCAAATGCCTCACCCTCATTTACATGAAGACTACCTTGGATTAAACAAAATCGTGCAAAAACAAATACTCTATAGTCATCCGAACAAAATCTTCGGACACGCAGATGATCCTTTAAAAGTAAAACTTAGACATTGCCCGATAAACTGAAATTGTGGTATAAATTTGTAGAAAATGTTGTTCAAGATATTGTACCGTACAATACCACAAGCACAACCATCGTGGTGTGATAGCATCTTAAAGTATATTCTGCACAAATTTTGTAAAAACGCAAAAACAAAATTACCCATCAATTTATTAATGACTAGTTTTGTTTGACTGTATTTTTTAACAGTTTTATGGTCGTCAACTGATTGAAATGTGCACCATTTTGGCCTCTTATATTCTACTCTGCATTTTATAAATTTTGAGACCACATGAAGTTAGGCAGTTCTCAGCTCTTGCTCCACTCTGTTTTATTAAAGTATAATGAGTGATAACCCCCCATTCTAAAATAAATGTCATTTTTTTTTTATCAATTTGATTGAACTTTGACCAAAATTGTACTAAAATTTAACGATGTTAATGAAATAGTAACTAATTGTTATTGATAGTAATCTTTATGGTGTATCAATATAAATGTTTAAAATGTAATGTGTATAATTACGATTTCATAAAATATGGTCAATGTTCTATCAAATTGACCAAGAAAAGCAGAGTATGGCATATTTTTGAGGTGGAGGTAATCTCGCAACAAGCATTTTTTTTTTCACAACAAGATTATTGGTGATACAATTTGTGGTTCACAAAATTGGTACATGAAATCTGGACTCCATTGTGCATGTATATGTATAACTCGGTTACCACAAGTGCGGGAAGATTTATTCGAGTTGTTGTTTTGGATTAGCAGATGGATAAAGCCTCTTTACTGGCTGAAGTTATTACCCATTTGAAAGAACTAAAGAAAAGCGCAAACGAAGCTAGCAAAGGCGTTCTTATACCGACTGACATTGATGAAGTACGAGTTGAACAAGAAGATGATGGCTCAAATAGATCTCCATGTTCCATTAGAGTATCTCTTTGTTGCGAGTACAAGCACGAGGTTCTTCTCGACTTGAGGCAAGCGCTCAAAACCCTTCATCTACAAACAATTAAGGAAGAGATTGCAACATTAGGAAGAAGAATGACAAATCGTTTTCTGATAACGAGTTGCAAAAAGGAAGGGAATGGGACGGATAATGAAGAAGGATGCCAACTTCTTGCAACTTCCGTTCGTCAGGCCTTGAGATCCGTGCTAGACAAATTCTACGCTTCCCAAGAGTTTTCTGCAAGTAGTTCCCTTTCAAACAAGAGACGGAGGGTTTCTTTCTTTGATTCTTCAAGCTCATCTTCTTTAGGCGATCTCTGGTGAAAATGTGATGTATTATGAATGGGGTTAACTCTAGTGCCCACCCCTCAAGTTTGGCCAAATTTCAGTACCCACCATTTTCCTTCACATTTTTTTCTTCAAATTATAGCTGCATAAGGGTGGGTATTGAAATTAGCACAAACATTAGGGGGGTGCGCCGGAATAAACCCATTATGATAGGATGCACCTTTTTATGTTTCACTTTTCCTTTAGTGTGCTTTCGGGGAAATAATTTCATCGACCATTTTTGTGTACTACATTTTTGTACCACTAAGATCCTACGGCTCTTAATTGTTATGGCTCATATCATGATGTCATGAAATTATCTAAGCCATTGAATCTTTGTAGTACAGAGTGTGGTACACAGACATATAGCGGAGATCTGAAACCCTTTGAATTTTCAATTCTGTATTGACATGCATAGTGGGTATGCTGAAATTCTAGCATATCTACAGGGGCATTTGTATAGCTAATGTTGTATGATATTGTAAGTTCAATTAGTTGCAATCTATGTTGAAGACAATTGATGGAAATCAGGAAATTACATTAATATGCCCCCTATTTCATTTTTTTTTTTTTTTTTCAAATATACCTCTCTACTATGAGAATTGAGATACAACCGTCTAAATCCCCTCCAAGTGACTAAGGCTCCGTTTGTTTCGCGTAAAATAACTTGTGGAAAATGTTTTCACCATTTTCCGGTGTTTGTTACGCATCGGGAAATGAGGAAAATATTTTTCGGAAAATGATTTTCCCTCTTTTCTAAGTAAAATGACTTACGGATTTTTACTAAGTAAGTCATTTTCCGGAAAATGTTAACTCTCTCACTCACACCCAACTCTCCATAAAACCCCACTCTACCTACCCTACCCACTACACCTCTAACACCACCCTCTTCATCCATCCTATCCCCCCCCCCCAACTACCCCAGCACCCACCCCACCCCCACCCTACCCCAGCACCCACCCCACCCCCACCCTACCCCACCCACCCCACCAAAAAAAAAAAAAAAACTTATGTTCACTCATATTAAAAAAAATTGAACATCTCCACCACCCCCAACTACCCCAGCACCCACCCACCCCCACCTTACCCCACCCCACCCACCCCACCCAAAAAAAAACAAAAAAACTTTTCACTCATTAAAAAAAAAATTGAACACCTCCATCACCCCCACCTACCCTAGCACCCACCCCACCACCCACCACCCCCCCCAAAAAAAAAAAACTTCTTTTCACTCATATTAAAAAAAAATGAACACCTCCACCCACCCCCTACCCCCACCTCCCCCCCCCCCCCCCCAAAAAAAAAAAAATCAAAAAATCACTCATATTAAAATTATTTTTGAACACCTCCCCGCTCCCCACTACCCACAACCCCCACCCCCACCTACCCCCCACCCCACCCACCCACCCCAAAAAAATAAAAAAATTACTCATATTAAAATTATTTTTGAACACCTCGCTCACCCCCACCCCCACCACCCACCCACCCCCCACCTATCCCCCACCCTACCCCCCCCCCCCCACAACCACCATCCCAACCCAAAATCTCCACCCACATTCAATTTTTTTTCTCATTATAATTCTTTTCCTCATATTAGGCTCCGTTTGTTTCGCGTAAAATAATTTTCGAAAATGTTTTCCCCATTTTCCGGTATTTGTTACGCACCGGAAAATGAGGAAAATATTTTTCGGAAAATGGTTTTCCCTCTTTTCTAAGTAAAATGACTTCTTACTAAGTAAATCATTTTCCGAAAAATGTTAACTCTCTCACTCATACCCAACTCTCCATAAAACCCCACCCTGCCCACTACACCTCTAACACCACCCTCCTCATCCATCCTATCCACCACCCTAACTACCCCACCGCCCACCCACCCCCCCTACCCACCCACCAAAAAAAAAAAAACTTTTCACTCATATTAAAAAAAAATGAACATCTCCACCACCCCCAACTACCCCATCACCCACCCCACCCCCACCCAACCACACACCCCACCAAAAAAAAAAAACTTCTTTTCACTCATATTAAAAAAAAAAAAAATGAACATCTCCACCAGCCCAACTACCCCACCACCCACCCCCCCCCCCACAAAAAAAAAAAAAAAAACTTTTCACTCATATTAAAAAAAAAAGAAAAAAGAACACCTCCACCCCCCAACTACCCTACTACCCCCACCCACCTCCCACCCCCCTCCCAAAAAAAAAAATAAAAAAAATCACTCATATTAAAATTATTTTTGAACACCTCCCCCGCTCCCCACTACCCCATCCCTACCCCCACCCCCTACCCTACCCACCCTCACTCTACCACCCCCCACCAATTATTTTTTTTACTCTTATTAAACTTATTTTCTAACAACTCCCACATTCGCGCTCCCTACCCCACTACCCCATCATCCCTACCACTTACCCCCACCCCACCCACCCACCCACCCCCCACCCACCCACCCACCCACCCATCCCACCCCAACCCAAAATATCCACCCACATTCATTTTTTTTCTTATAATTATTCTTTTCCTCAAATTAAATTATTATTATTTTCATATGAAAATATTTTCCGGAAAACATTTTCCTTAGATTTATCAAACAACCAAAAACATGTTTATGTCATTTTCCGGAAAACATTTTCATTTTCCGGAAAACATTTTACGGGAAATCATTTTCCGAAATTGTTTTACGCAAAACAAACGGAGCCTTAAATTATTATTATTTTCATATGAAAATATTTTCCGGAAAACATTTTCCTTAGATTTACCAAACAACCAAAAAACATGTTTATGTCATTTTCGAAAAACATTTTCATTTTCCGGAAAACATTTTACGGAAAATCATTTTCCGGAAATTGTTTTACGCGAAACAAACGGAGCCTAATGGAATGTGTAATTTCCGTTAGTTTTTTAACGAGATATAGTCCAATCACTTTTTAACTCTCAACAGATATTTTTAACATTCAAACAAACACTTTTTAACAAGTGTAAAAGGGATAGTTTGAATGCGTAAAAGTGGTAGTAGTGGCGAAGCCACAGGGTCACTTGAACCACTTACATTTTGAAAGATATCATTTTAGTACCTATAAAATTTTAAAATCCACCTTAAAAATACTAATTTTGTTGATTTTCACCCCTTATATTTGTTGTAAAGTTTATACTTGACCCTATTTTAGCCAATTTTCTATATGTGAAGCATAATCTTTATTTCTTAAGCAATATTGACACTTTTTGAAAAATTGATACTACATCCGTCCCTAAATGAGTGTCCAAATTTCATTTTAAGATGTAACTTTTTTGTACAATTTGGTGGCAAAATTCATATATAATCTTGTAATCCTCTTCACAAACATTTAGTTTTTGCAAGTATAAAGAGACCAGTGAAAAAAAATCGAAAAAAAAAACATTTAGGGACAAAGTTAGGATCAAAATGGACACTCATTTTGGAACAAAAAATTCCTAAAAATGGACATTCATTTAGGGACCGAGGAGTAATCTCTTTCGGGGGAAAATGTATAACTTCACCATTGAGTGACATTTTAAAAATTGACACTCTTAACAATCAAAGTAACACTATTAACAAGCGTATAAAAGTGGCCATTTAATTGTTTAGATAGGATATGTAAGTTGATAGTATGTTAAAAAAACTAGTTCCTTCATAAATCATAAAAAGTCAACTTTTTAACCTTAAACCGTAAACCGTAAACCCTATTTTTTTTAAAAAAAGAGAGTAGGATTTAAAAAAGTTCATGTAAGGTAGCTGGCAACGAGTTTAGCTAGTCTTTGACTGGTGAAGGGAAGTCTTAACTAAAAGACACACACTAAAAATATATCTACTCTTTTTATTTAATTAAGTGGTTAATTTAATAAGGTGGTTTCATACAAGGACAACAACCTGCCCCTGCATTATTTAAAGGAAATTAGGTCATTTTGAACCTACTCGTCCATTTTCATTGCTTTCTTATAGGTCAAGGACGTCACTAATTTTATAGGTAAACTAAGGTCACCTCAAACTTCAAACCTACCTTTCTATCTTACTTCCATTTAAATACTTTCTTCTTGAAACATATACTCCATCATTCCCACCCGAATTAGGATTTTTGGATTGGACATGAGGATTAAGGAAAAAAGTGTTAGTGGAGTAGGTATTGTGAGTATGAAAAGTAAAGTAGGAGAGAGAAAGTGAGGTAGAGAATAATAAGTGGAAAGTTGTTGTGAGTGTGAATGTGAGTCTCATTAAATAAAACATTTCCATTTTTGGGTTGTCTTAATTCGAATGGGACACCCAAAATAGAAATTTGTCATAATTCGAGTGGGACAGAGGGAGTATATATTTTTTCTTAGAAACTAGTTTCTGTATAAATTATAAAAAGTCATGTTTCAAATATACATGCTTGATATTTTAAGGCCTTAACTCACTGTTTTAAAGCCTAAACTGGTTATTTTATTTTGTTGATGTTTTAAGCACTAAACTCGTTGTTTTGGGGCCTAAACTTGCTACTTTATTTTCTTTGTATTTTAAGGTTTAAACTTACTGTTTTAAAGCCTAAACTCGCTATTATAAAGGTGAAACCATATTAAAATAGTGGAGTTCTTATAACTTATGGAGAAACTAGTTTCCCCCAAAACCTATTCAAAATAATAAAAAAATCGTTTTGACATTTTTTTTTTCTTTTTGGTTATTAATGATCACTTATTTATATTGTCTTAATTTACCTTGGAGTTTTTTTTTTTTTTTTGTTTTTTTTCTTTAAGAAAAATTGTGACACAAAAAGCTATAGCGACACCATATTCTTTTGAGACAAGTGGAGTGGAGTGGAGCGTAACTGCCTAAGAAAACCAGTGACTGTAACCAACTCGTTTCGAAAATTCGGTTTTCTCGATCATTTCTAAAGTCTTCGAGACATTTCAGCGAGAATATTTGGTACTCCCTCCGTCTCAGATACGTCCATCTTCCTATTTATACGGAAATTAAAAAATTATGGAAAAGTAAAGTAGGAGAGAGAATGAGTGGGAGAGAATAGTAAGTAAGTTGATTGGTGTAGTGAGTATAAAAGTAAAATAGGAGAGATAATGCGTGAGATGAATAATAAAAATTCTTTGCCATTTTGGAAAGTAAACTTATGCTATGTGACGGATTAAAAAGGAAATGTGAAGATAGTTTTAATCTGGGCAAACTCATAAATAAATTTGTTTAGTAAAAAGGGTTTTTGAGTAATTTCATTGAATATAATTTTAACCGACAATCATTTCACATGATTCTAGAAGAAGTAATTTGTTTTATTTTATATATTTTTTTCTTGTTGAGATTTTGTGTGCATGTCAAAATCATTAAAGATAGCTATAACAATTTAGAAATGCATGATTTGATGGTAATTATAATTGCATGATTTAGGTATACAAGTACACCTCATAATAATGGACTGCTAGAAAATTTTGTTTGTGACTGTGTTTCAAGCTGCCATTTTATCAGATAATATAGTGGAGAGTTATAAATTATACGAGAGATGTATTATGATTGTTGTCCTATATCGTGGAGTTAACTAGTAGTCAAGCTGAGTCGTGGAGTTAGCTAGTGGTCAAGCTGAGTGAGTTAGAAGATGGACATTAATGGTCTATAGAGTTTGATCAATATTTATGAAGGAAATGGGTGGACTGTAGTCAAGATAATCAAAAAAACATTAACTGATCTAAGTTTTGGACTTATGATATGTATCAGATCAAATATTATGGATTAGGCTACTTATAAGTTTAGAGATTAGAAACTGAATTGAATGTTTTTTAATTATCTACGGTAGAGCTGTGAAACGAGTCGGATCTAGTCGAGTATTGCCGAATTCGAGTCGAGTTTTGTAAATTATTAAACGAGTCGGGTTTAAATCGAGTCGAGCCAAACTTAAAAAGAGCTGGCCGAACTCGGTCCGAATAAGAGACGCGGGTCTTGTCGAACTACCCGGGCTCGTGCTTTTAGCCCATTTCACTTGGGATGTCGGTTGGATTTTAGTAGCCCAATACTCAAAATGGCAGTAAAAACCTTATGAAACAAGAAACAAATGTTGTTCCCTAGTCTCTTTCTCTCTCATCCTTTCTCCAAATGTTAGCCGCCCACACCAAGTATTTCGTCTTTCTACCATCTTCGTTTTCTCCATCGTCTTTCTTCGTCTCTATTCTTTCTTCGTCTGCCATTTCATCTATTTAGTTTTGAATTCGATTCAAAGCCCAAGAGCTTTAAAAAAAAATAATAATTGAACTCTTCCCCTATATTTGAGAAATCTGCTCTTTAGTTTGTAGATTTGGATCACAAACTGTTTTAAAATGAGCCAATGATCGAGTACTCGGTCGAGTTCCGAGTATACCCGACCCGACTCGGCAAATATTGACGGGCTCAATATAGCACCGAGTTCGACTCGCTAAAAGCTCTCGATCCGAGTCGGGTTGCTATTTTCCGGGTCGAGCTCGAACCAGGTTGCGGGTAACCCGCCCGGAATTACAGCTCTAATCTACCGCCTTTTATAAATGAGAGTGGTTTTTTTCCCAATATATAAGGACACCTAAAGTACCCAGTTTCTTTGAAAAGAATTGCATTATTAGTTTCTTAACTTTCGTCGCAATATTTGAGAATAATTAAGTAATTGTATAATAATTCATATTAATTAATGATTTGCAATTCTTGATCATTAGCATACGGGTTGAAATCACTATATGAGAATACCTAAGTTATTTGAGAATAACTTTTTTTGTTTTTTTTCAAATTTTTAATCATCGTACTTTACTGAAAATTTGAGTTTCACCACTCATGCATTAGTTTAGCAGTTTTAGCCATTGTACTTGTTAGAGCAATAAATAAACTTGATGGCAAAAAGCGAAATAATCAATCAAATACAAGAACACCAATTTACGTGGTTCACCAACTTCGTTACGTCCACCGGTGGAGGGAGATATATTAATATCAACTGACAATCATAGATACAAATCTCACTAATCTAGTTGCACGAATTATCGATCACAATAATTCTTGACTGTGCAAACTCTAGATCTAGAATTATAGATTTGGAACTTTTGTCTAACTTCTTGAACTACTCTCTAGTTCTAGTTCTAGTTGGCAAGTTGATTATTATGCTAGGGGGATTGTAGCATTTATAATCATAAATACCTAACCTTTTACAAAGAGGAATCTTATTTCTTGAGGACAAAACAACTCTATTCTAATAAAAAAAGTACCTTTTTAATTCTTGAATAAGTTCTTTATCCTTATACCAAAAGGAAACCATCAGTCACAGGAATTACTCTGAAATTGTTCTCGGTTCGTGCCTCCATCAAACATATGATTCAATAGCATATTCCTAACATTCTCCACCTTGACTTTGAATCTCCTCGATCAATAATCTAGACCTACGAAGTAACTGACACCAACTCCATGTTGAGCTGCATCTTTCGTATCTTAACATATCTCTCCACCTCCGCCTCAAGTCATTCTGTAGATGTTGATCTACCGACTGTTAGGGATGGAAATTTGTCCAAACCCGATCCATTCTGAGGGTGATTCGATCCGAAATTTTCGGGTTCAATATGCAATTTTATGATTCAAGCGGGTTCGGGTTTGGTTAACGCCCCTGATCCGACCAAACCCGATCCGATCCGAACTATTCGCATAGTAGCCCTTTTTTATTACTTCCCCTCTTAGTTTTAACATTTACACTTTACCCCTACCTATATATACTCGAATTGGGGTTGAGAAAGCCAAAAAGAACACGTCACTTCTTGAATCGTTCTCTGTGCTGTTGTCGAATAACCCTTCTGCCCTTGTGTAGATACCCCGGAAAAACCACAACTTGGCTAGAGCGGTGAATTATCCTAGGATGTCTATTTTGGTTTTAAGTGTTTAGAGTCGTCACCTATGTTTTTAAAGGAACATAAAAAAAACATAAGAATAGCCTAAATTTATATACAAAACTAGAGATTCGGGAACAGAAGGGTTCGGGGGTTAGATGACGGAGTGGGAAGTACTTAAGCACCCACTCCGCCCCGCTTATGCGGGTCTTGCTACCAAAGGAGTTCTAATGCTAAAAAGTCTTTCTTTTATTGATAATAAAAATGTGCTAACAATTACATAGTAAAGAAAATGGGAATTGCAAAAGGAAATAAAAGAGAATTGTTTTATGTATTAATTTATGCTAAAAATTACATGTAATAACTATGCTAGCAATTACATTAATATGAAATGGGAAAATTAAAGTAGAGTTGGAATGTAGGGAGATAACCGAGTAAACTCTTTTTCCGCCCCTCGTACTATGGCCCCAACATCAATTTGACACTCGTACTATTGAAACAACAAATGTATGATGCGTACTATAGTTTTATTAGCAAATTAACCAATTTACTATTCATTTGTTAACTTTTTTTAACGAACATTATTTTTTTAACGGGCATTAATTTATTTTAACAAAACTAACTTTTGGGGCGATTTTTGAGTTTTTCGCCGGATTTGCGCCGTCGGCCATATCTCCGGCAACGTTGATTATTTTACTGATCCCAACGGTCAATATGAGCACCTGAGTGATGCGAACATACCCCAGAAATTTGACGACGATCCAACGGTTAATGAAGCGGGAATTTGATTTTTAATATAGCGAATTTTTGGAGATTTTTGCCAGTTTTCGCCGCCGGCCATTTCTCCCTCTCCGGCAATTATTTGGAAGATCCCAACGGCCATCATTTGCGCCTAGGGGATGCGACCAAAGCCCAGAAGTTTCACGACGATCCAACGGTTAACGAAGTCGGAATTCGATTTTTACATATGCGATTTGGTTTTGATGGAGATAACAAAAGTTAGTTATAAATTAATGCTCGTTAAAAAAAATAACGTGTGTTAAAAAAAGTTAACGAATGAATAGTAAATTGGTTAATTTTGCTAATAAAACTATAGTACGCATCATACATTTGTTGTTTCAATAGTACGAGTGTCAAATTGATGTTGGGGCCATAGTACGAGGGGCGGAAAAGTAGTTTACTCGGAGATAACCTTAACTAACTTCAATATGTGAAGTAGTCATGTTGGCCATGTCCCATTTGATGGGGGATTGCATACATTAAAAAGACATAAAATAAAAGAAGAAAAATTGTACCTTTTAGAAGAAGAAAGAAGACTTGAACTTTGACTTGAAAAGACTTTGTGTAGAGTTTTGGTGCTTGAATTGTTGTTGGGAGAATTCTTGTAAAAAAAAATTCTTGAGAGAATTGTGTATAGTGTAGTTGTGAAGAAATTTCAAGTCCTCTTCTAAGGTAAAAAAAAAAAAGAAGAGGTTTTTATAGGTGAAAAAAAGGAGGAAAAGAAGCTTTTCTAACCAATAAGAAAATAAAGAAAAATCAATAATAAAGAGAAAATAAAATAATAAATAAAAGAAATATTTAGTTTTTGGGAAAAGGCTAGAAGTGTGGGATTGGAGGTTATAAAACTAGGGGGGATGAACTTGGAGGTAAAAAGAGGTCTTTGTGATCAAGAAAAAGGAGGGAAAAATACTGGAATCCGTAACTGGCGCGCGAGTCCTGCTTTAGGGGAGAGACGCGTGCGCGGCCCATTGGCAGTGCCGGAGGCGCCCGCATCTAAAAATGACAAAATGACAGAAAGACCATAAAAGCTAACTCTGTTATGCAGTTTAGTCCAAAACTAACGGATTCAGTTATGAACTTAACCGAAGTAACAGAAATTAACAAAAAAACAAGTTAAATAAAAATACTATGTATGCAATCGGGGTGAGAGATCTAAGGCGGGGTGTCTACAGAGCCCCTCGGCGGCGTGGATTGCAAAGCAAAACGCACCGACGAAAGAAAGACATTCGCCAAGGACATCGACAAGAGAAAATAAAGACTCAATCAAAAGCGGGAGATTGAAATAACAAGGAATAGAGGTGCGCCACCTGTGTGGGTAACTTGGATGATTGTTTATGGAGGGGACGGTGATCTCCGCAATTCACCATGGATGAAGTTCCTTATAAAAATGTTGGTGATATGAGACGGCTCACCGTACCAAAGTTTAGAGTCCGATTACCAGACTTTTGCAGTCTTTTATGCCTCGCCTGGAAGCTGACTCTTCAGGCGTAGTCATTTGATGTATCACCTGGAGATGAACCCCCTGTATGTAGTGTAGTCTTTTATGCCTCACTTTGGGCTGAATCTTCGGTGTAGTCCTTTGATGTCTCACCTGGAGATGAACCCCCTGTATGTAGTGTAGTCTTTTATGCCTCACTTGGGGCTGACTCTTCGGGCGCAGTCCTTTGATGTCTCACCTGGAGATGAACCCCCTGTATGTAGTGTAGTTTTTTATGCCTCACTTGCGGCTGACTCTTCAGGCGCAGTCCTTTGATGTCTCACCTGGAGACGAACCCCCAGAATGCAATTGCGATTGTATATGTTGCGGTGGTATCGGATGCCAAGACTCACTTATTTACCTGTTATGTGTGTGCTTTGTAGATATATGTGTTTATGCGTGAAGAGAAATTGTGCTTATGGTGTGATGTGATTTGAAAGGAGTTTTGATGGATGATGGGTTCATACCTTCACTTACCATGGCTGCTTGATGGATTTCTGACGTTGCGAAGGATGCTTTGATGGAGAATGTTGGTGAGATGGCATTTCTGGATGATGGGTTGGTCGTGCCAAAAGGCTGCCTACGTATCCCTTGAAGAGAATCAGACCAGCGTAGTTCAAGGATGATGGAGAACGCTGGGGAGGAAGCTTAGATCAAAGCGAAATGAAGCATATACTTTTTACACAAGTAAGGAGACAAAGAAAGTTTATTTACAAGAAAATATATATATATATATATATTTAGATTAGAAGGAAAATAATATATACACTTGCAAAAAGATTTTTTTTTAGTTCGTGGGTGAATCATTTTAACCATTGTGTACTTGTAAAGCTAACCCAAGATCAATTCATGTTCGGTCAAAGTCCGGATTGCCTCGCTTGAATTCTGTTGTCGCTGCCGTGCCCAACGAAGATTGATGTCTAGCCCCAAGAGATTTGTCGGTTATGGGGCTTCAAAAGACTTTCGATGCCGAGATACCAAGGGGTTGTTGATTGTAAAGCTCCTAGAATGCCTTTGATGCCAAACTTTGAGTGACTTGCATAGCCCCAAGATAATTCAGCTCTTGACCCATTCAAATAAATCGTCGTTTGTTGTTGAAGTGAGCAAGCCCCAAGAGAATATTATTGATACCAAGCTTCGAGAGATTGCTAAGCCCCAAATGTCACGTACTTGTCGTTTGCGAGCTTCAAGATGGTGGAATGTGAAGACCTTTAGATGTAAAGGCCCAAAAACGTCTTAGAATCAACTTGGAATTATATTTGAGAGCAGACGCACCGTCGATTGGAACTCTTGAGAGTGATCTCCTTCTTTCTCTTGCTTGGATATGAATGGCCCTTTTGGTGGTCGGTACCCAAGTGGCGGAAGGCCCATGTTGAAAACGCAGTAGGGTCTTCGGGAAATGTCTCGGGGGAGATTGTGGCGTCGTTGAGTTTGCGGATGACAAGGTCTCGGTGGTCCTTTGAGGATGTGATAATGTATCGAATGGATATGTTTGCTTGAGTCTTCTTGAGTTGGACTAATGACGGATATTTGGATGCAACTAGTGCTTAGGCGCAAGTTTGTCTGAGCCACACTTTTTGCTTTTGATCTTGGAGAAGGGGGTGCTGTATTGCAGAAACATTGGGATTGGCCATAATACTGTTTATCGAGTTAACATATTGGCATTTCCTTGAATCCTTTTCCTTTTCTCTAAGACTTCCTTCATAATCTCATCGTAAGTTCGAACAAGAATCATCAAATTCATTCATAACGTTGGAGTCCTCATTTCAAACCAAAAGACCTTTGATGTGAGTGTAGATACCCTGATCTCGCACACCTAAAAACCCACCTTGAATCAGTCTAAACCCGAAAATTGACCTAAAACCCTCGATTTGGCTGTGCGGGACTCCCGTGAGCCTTATCGGTGCATCGAATGGATAAACGGACTTCAATTCATGATCAGAGCGAAAAAACGAGCAAACAGGCAAAAATTTCGTTTTTCGAGGTGCGGGACCGGAAACGGGGCCTGCAACCCCCCGAACTGCTCGCTGTTATCCATTATGTGCATTAAAAATATATTATTACCTTTCCTTGCTAATTGACATATTTTAGATATACCGGCGTGACCACAAAATTATTCCAAGCAACTTTCATGTTGGGCCCGCGGACAACCGGGACACCGGAGGCGCGCACAACGGAGCAGTTACGGAGCGAAAAGCCGGAGCCGGAAAGATGGTTATCCAAATTGGAAATATCTCAAAATATCTTATCAATTGGTAAAGAAGAGGAAAAATATATTATTGTCGTTCCTTGCTCATAAAAATATTTCAGATATACGGCCTGACCAGAAAAATATTCCGAGCAACTTTCATGTTGGACTCGCGACAACCGGGACACCGGAGACGCGCACAACGGAGCAGTTGCGGAGCGGAAAGCCGGAACAAAGATAAGGAAGATGACTTTAAGCCTTAGTCAAGAAGGATAGATGATGAATCCACCAATTTACAACCTCCCCCCTCCAAGTTACAACCAATTTACCACCTCCCTCCTCCTATATACACCACTCTCATCCATTTCAAAAAGAGACACAAAAACAAAAAGAAAAAAAACCCTACCATCCTCCACTCTCATTCTCTCTCAACAAGAACACCACCACCAACCATCACCACACCACACTCATACACCACCCTACACCACCCATAAATCACCAAACAAACCACAAAAAACACATCAAAGCCAAAACTTTGATCAAACACAAAGCAAAAAGAAAAGAAAAAGTCTTCACTTGGTTTACAAAGGGAGCACCCATAATCTCAAAAGCTAGGTAAAACTCTATGTAAACCTTGGCTCTTTAGATATGTAAGCAATATTGGGAGTGGTTTGGAACCTTGTCAAATAATGACTAGGTTTCCTTCATCTTCCATGTTTTTTTAGCTTTGTAAAGCTTTGTTTATGTATATAAATGATGATCATGTGATGCTAATACTCAGTTTATTATGTTTATATATGTTCATAATAGTCATAATATTCATATGCTTTAATTTGTGTATGAAAATCTTCATGTTTCTCTCAAAGGGCGTAAATCTGCCCTCTTTGGCTTTCCTTCATGATCATGCATGTGAAAATCATTATTTGTTGAGAAATAGCTCTTGGATAATGTTTTTAACATGTTAAATATCAAAGTCCTTGAGTTTCACGCCTTGGTTTGAAGATATAGTAGTGTTTTGAGGTCTATAATCATGCCTCACATAATCAGTTTTACTTTCTGTATAGAGTCTTGATTTTGATGAGCTTGTAAATCCATCTTAGATTGGTTTTATGGTTTAGGTCAAAGAATAAAAGTTGTTCATAACATGTTTAAATATATTATCCTAAAGTTTCATGTTCAGATTCCATGCCTAGATCATATTTTCATGCATAAATTTGGGTCTCAGTGATTCTGAGTTGTTTATTCACTGTGGTACCTTTCTGTGTTCTTGGGCTTCAAACTTGATGAAAAATAATTTTCTGGACAAATATCAAAACATGGATTTTGTTCTAAACGAACTCAGGATGATTATAATATTTTTTATACATTTTTTGGATTACTGGAAGTACTCCTTTCAAACATATGTTTCAAACTCAAAAATTCAGATTCTGCACTTCCAGTTTCTGACATTGAAATGTAAGAAACCTTTTGAACCACTAAAACTCATCCTATGAACTCCAAATTTTGGTATCTTCATTTTGTATTCGTGTTATTAAACTTTTGTTCTTTGGGTTTTGTCATATTCCCAAGATAAGATGGTCAAAATTGGTGATAAACATGCTAAGGTTTCTGTTTGCCTTTTCTGGGCTGAATTTTGTGATCAACTTTATTGCATGTTTTTGGGGCCTAAACTTGGTCCAAAAAGTCTAAAAAAACTCCCTTGTGATCCCTGGTATTCAGGGATTAACCCCCAATTTTATTTTTGGAATCGGATTGATTTTAGGACAGGTACGACGGCTCGGGGACGGAAAGTGTCACCGAAATCAACAAAAGCACCGTCGAGGATATTATTATTATTTGTGGGATTTGTCTCCCCTATTTTTTGTATATGTGTAATTGTGTAATCTCCCACCCGTGGATGTATTATTGCTTGATATGATCAAAACCATTCTTGAAAACCAATCGGGGAATCCACTCAAACCGAGTTCCCGGTTGTGAATAAAAATGAAACTTCCTAAAATAGGAAGACCTCCATATATATTTCATCACCATTTTTTTTGTAGGGCAAAATCCAAATTAAAAGTCATAAAATTGAATATAAGTGGCACGCATATAGAGACCATCACGGGTGAGAAGAGTGCCTAACCCCTTCTCTTCTCGTAACTTAGCCCCCGAACCCATTTTCCTCAAAAAGGTTTTTTCTTCATTTTTCTAAAATCAAAATGAGGTGGCGACTCTTGCAATCAAATCACAGCATCAAGAGGAAACCATTGTGCGGGAACCGAGCGCATTTCCAAAAGCGCATCAGCACGAGACGGGCGAACCGCTTTCACGGGCGGTCATTTCGCGGTGATCCGATCATCTCGGGCGCGGGCTCTCACAGTGGCGACTCTGCTGGGAAGTTGTTTTAAAATGGGCTAGACTCTAAATCTTTGGGTGTGCCATGCTTTATGTGCCTTACTTGGGGTGTATATATCTGTGCCCTAACCTCTGTTTTGCAGGGGCGTTTTTTCGCTTATCTTATTTGTATATATATATATATATATATGCATTGCGTGGTGAGTGATTCCCCAAAAAAGGGGTAAAACAAGTAAAAAAGGAAAAAAAAATGATTTTATTGTTTTCTTTACGTGCTTTCAAAATGATTTTTCGAACTCATAGATACCTCACACACATGCATGTTTTTTGAAAAGCGTCTTAGAATCTCAAACCCGAGACGGTAAACCTGGGGCATAAGGGAGCTCACTTGACTTCCCCATAGGGTCAACGGTATACTGTTTCCCCCTTAGCAGCGCCTACGGTCGCGTGTGGGTGTAAGCCGAGCTTCAAAAGCCGAAATGCGATGTCCATATTCTTTCGAAAATAACACGTCACAGACTTCATGTCGGTTTTTGTCTAAACAATTTTACTTCAATCCTATGAATTCCCAAAAGGTTATAATCGACCTCAATTGTGGATATCATGTTGAAATTCTTGGATTGACTTGAAATTGTCAAGACCCTCACATAGACCGTAACCGAATGGTGGATCCCAGAAAGAGTATAGGCCCTTCGCTAGGGGATCGGACGGCCAATAGTACAGTACAGGTGAAAAACGTTGGTCCTATACTTTGGAGATGGTATCCACTATTCCAAGATTCATGCAAAAACATGTCAAAATAAAGCAAGTGCTTATCCGGCATTCTAGGATTGATTTTGATTTTTGAACTCCTTTTGAATCAAACTCAGAAAATCTCATTCCTTTTCACTCTCTAATCAGCCCTAAACACCATCCCTTTCAGATACTCTAAGCCTGGCATCTACTTGGAGAGGGGGAGCTAGAAACAGTAAGGGGAGGTTGATCCGAGTTGCCGAGACAAGTGCCTGTAACCGAAGAAGCTATTGCAATGGCCCAGGAAGGAAATGAGGAAGCCTATGTGCCGCCACCAGGTCTTCAAGCATGGTGGAGCAGAATGTGTTGGGTCAGATGAGGATTCAGCAAGATGAGCTACTGGCTACACTTGTGCAGATGCAGAATCAGAATAGTAATGGGGCTCCCAATGGCAACCCCAACAGAAATCCCAATGGCGATCCGAACGTTAATCAGACCGGAAATGGGGTTCCCAATCCTAATCCCAATGGCAATACAGGTCCCAATGGAAGTGGCATCCCTACCATCAACTTGAATCCTATTGTAGCAACACCATCGGCCAGAGTCATCACCAGAACATCCCTTCTCAGGGTAATGTGGCTCATCCAGACTTCAATGGCACTCACCAGCCCTTCATCCCGAATCCAGCAAATTTTGCTGTGCATCCGTCTCAGTATCCGCCTGATCATAATGCCTTTGCTCAGTATATGCAGACTCTATATCCGAATCAGCAGCCCAATGCTTATGGTGCATTTGCTAGCGGTGCCTCTCAGATTAATCAAGGAACTTCCCAGGGCAAGATCCTAACCTAGTTCGCCAAATGGAAGCGTTCTACAAGGGTGTCCCATATGTACCCCTTACTAAAGCTGAGATTGAAATGAGCGAAATGAAAGAAATGTTGAGAAAGGTCATGAATAAAGGGGAGTTTTCTGCAGATTCCTTGAAATTATCTCCATTTGCTGTTCGCCTCCTAAATTCAAAATGCCCGATGTGGAGAAATTTGACGGTACAGGTTGCCCAATGGTCCACCTGAAATCTTACGCTCATGCAATGCAGTCTCGTGGGGCTAATGTTGGTGCGATGGCCTCCAACTTCCATCTGACTTGGTAGGAGCCGCTAAGCAGTGGTTTATGACTGTGGATGCCAATCTGGTTGATAATTGGGGGAAGCTCGTGGATGAATTCCAGAAGCGATACAAAGATAACTCCAACTGGGAGAAGAGCCGTCATGACCTCGATTCGTGTGCTCAGCGTGAGAAGGAATCCTTTTCTGAATTTACAAGTAGGTGGAGGAGAAAGTTGCTCAAACTCTGGAGAGGCCTGACAGTGCCGAGCAAACTCGTATTTTCCTAAGAATCTTCAGTCGGTGTATGCAGATAAGATGAAATATCTCCCGTTTCCAGATTTGCTTCTATTCTTGATGTGGTTCTCGTATTGACGAAGATGTCCGAACTGGGGTGATCAAGCTAGATTCTTCTCCTAGCTCCTACAGATTCCGATCCGCTGCTAAAGCCCTGGCACCAGTTGCGAACAATGTTTCCATGACCCTGTGCTCCTTTTGGAACAGCAATGTGGGACCAAGCCGGAGCAGCTACAATAGGGCACTTCCGTGTTATAATCAAGACGGGTCTGTAAACTCTGTCACCGATCAGCGAAGGAATGGTGTAAATCAGAGAGATCGCCATTTTGATAAATTGAGCGCTCCATTGTCTACTATCTTTCAAGGATTGGTCGCCCAAGGAGTACTAAAGCCGATAGAAAGATACCGCCCGCCTAATCCGCCTCCTAAGAATTGGGATGCAAGTAAATATTGTGCATACCACGTATCACTTGGTCATGCGACAAATGAATGTTGGAGTTTGAGACACACTCTGCAAGACATGATAGACGATGGACTCATTCAGAAGCCCCAACCAAATGTGGTGACTAATCCCTTGCCAGGGATCCATGTGATCGAGTTGAAGGAAACTACTCAAGACTAGTTTCATCGTTCCGAAGAAAGCTTTGAATTACACTGTAACTCCTGTTATCTCCGAAGATTTGAATGCCATATGATCTCTTGGGATTCGATTTTGTATAGTGCTAAAGCTGTTAAGGAGCAAAAGGCCCCTGTTAAAAAGGACACTTGGGTTGGCGGAAATGTGAATCACCTCACTCGCTCGGGAAGAGCCTATCAGCCTCCAAATCCTGAGGCAAGTGAATTGGAAAGGATAAAGAAGAAGTCCCCGCTCAGAAAGAGAAGGTCGCCGAGAACCCGGTCTTGACCCAGTTAAAGAAAATCCAGGCTAATATATCCATTTGGGTTTGCTCTCGTCTTCACAGGAGCACCGAGACATGTTGGTTAAAGCTCTTGCTCAAGCTGTCATCCCGATCGAGACTTCTCCCAATGACCTTATCCACATGATCGGCAACATTCATTTTGGGAATATCATCACTTTTACGATCTCGATGCACCAAAAATTGGTCTTAATCATGTCTAGGCTCTGCACATCACAGTTGGGGTCGGAGGTGAGAACTTAGCTCGTGTTTTGATCGATAAGGCTCCTCAGTAAATGTATGCCCCGTGCATGTTCTCGCAGATTTGGGAATCAAGATAACTGATTTGGCCCCATCTTCTCAAGTGGTTCATGCTTACGATAGCACCAGCGCTGTGTTCTGGGTGTTGTCCTTCTCACTCTCACCATTGGCCCTCTTGTCATGCCGATTGAATTTCAAGTGATTTATATCAAGCCCTCATTCAGTCTACTCTTGGGACGCCCTTGGATCCATGGAGTGAGAGGGGTAACTTCCTCCTACCATCAGTGCATCAAGTTCATCCACGACAATCATGTAGTGGTAGTTCATGCCCAAGATGATACGCAAGTTCATAACCTCCCGATTTTGGGAATTGAGCACAAAGATACTGGCATCTTCTTGAGTGGTTTGAAGTGATCCCACAAGCTCGGATCCATGCTATTGAATATGTCAAGGAGACCGATCTAATTGGTAGAAAGCGGACCAGGTATGGAGACGCAATGGCCTTGAATATGGTCAAGAAGATGAAGTTCCTGCCTATGATGGGGCTTGGAAAGAGCAACAAGGGTGTATTGAACCTATCAAGGATGATGTTCCATTTTTCTTCCTTCCTTTTGGGCTTGGCTACAAACCGACTCCTGCCGAAATCGCCGAAGCTGTACGTCAGAAAAGGGAGAGACAGACTGCTATCAAAAGTGGAAGGACCTATAAGCTCCCCCCACTCCGTCCTTATGAAAAGTCCTGGAAGGGATATTTGTTTGCAAAGTTGAAGATGTCGCGTTGTTATGCCTTTTGAGCCAGTTATTGGTATTAATGAAAAGCCTCATACTGGATGGGAAGTATTTGAGAATATAAGATGGTCGATGAAAACTTTGATGTGGGCAGTTCCTATAAGCAACTGGACCCGATTATTCCGTGGAATATTGATGAAGAAGATGATGTCTTCGGGTTGTTTGAAGGAATTGGTCTTGAAGACGGATATGTGGTTATGATCGAAAATGGTAATGGTGAAACTTATGACCCGGTGAAGCACCTCAAGCCGGCAGTGGCACCACTTAATAACTGGTCCAGAACCAATGGCCCGCTCGCTACTAATGACACTCTGGTGGAGCAGTTTGGTTATGTTCGCCCTGATGGCCCCGCTTTTGAACCCTTGTGCTATCTAATGTTGTTTCGGGACTCCCGAAGAGGACCTCACTGTCGAGGACCTCGACGCGGTCGCCGAGCTTGTACTCCCTCTTTTGTAAATGAAGTTTCCTCTATTCTTCCGCTTACTCCTCGGTGCCAATATTTTAAAAAAATGATTTAAAAATGAAAATTTAACAACAACTAAAGTTCATCATGAATCTTTAAAAAAAATAAGTCAAGATGAAAAAAGACTATTTAATCGAGTTAAACAGGTTAGCAAAACAGCGTGGGGAACGAAAATTAGAAGCCTGTGGGGAAAATCTGTCTACCATCAATCTGGGGTTGAATGAAGAAGTCAAAGAAATGAAGATCGGGAGCTTCATGCAAGGGGCTGACAGGGAACAGCTGATCAGTTTACTCAAAGAATTTGTTGATGTGTTTGCCTGGTCATATGAAGATATGCCAGTGTTAGATCCGACGATCGTGGAACACCGAATTCCTACCTTTCCTGACGCCAAACCGGTCAAGCAGAAACTACGCAGAATCAAGCCGCAGTGGGCCCTTCAGGTTAAAGAGGAGATCGAGAGGCTGCTACAAGTAGGCTTCATCCGAGTTGTGGAGTATCCCCAATGGTTGTCCAATATGGTCACAGTTGAAAAGGCGAACGGCAAAGTTCGGATATGTGTTGATTTCAGAGACCTCAACAAGGCTTGCCCGAAGGATGATTTCCCGTTACCAAATATTGACATTTGGTGGACTCGGTTGCAATGCACAAAGTGAAGTCGTTCGTTGATGG
>JAOWBW010001180.1:154018-193810 GCA_026119855.1 Campanula takesimana | reverse complement strand
AAGGACTCTATGTGTCCCCAAAGATGATTAAAGAAAGATATAGTGGATGTCTATACCAAAGATCCACAAAAGGCCTTTAATCAAAGGTAGCAAATGACATGTATATGTCATACAAATTAAGACTTATGGGTACTTGTTGGAGAACAAATACTGGACTTGACCCACCTATGAGATTTATGTCCATGGTCAGATGTCATAAATAAATCTCATGATAGTTATATCATTTATCCTTAGACCTGAGATTATCATAGTCTTCCCCATGATGAACATTATGTTTGACGTACTGAAATGCTACCCCTAACCAGGGTTTATAAAAGCTACGATTGGCATAATCGGATTAATGTAGGGAAGAATGATAAGTCAAGATGGGATTTGTCCCTCTCTCAAGAGAGATATCTGCTTGGCCTTTCGATGAAGTGAGATTAATCGATAGTGTATGGCCATACCCAAATGAATTGAAGTGTTCAATGTCATTTGTTCATATCAATCTACTCGGGATTCGAGAAAGCATTGGACACATAAGTTGACATGACCATGACTTATGTCCAATATGATATCGTGTGACAAAAGGATTGTGATATTTGTTCTAAAGATATGAACGAACGTCGTTAAGTATATTAATTGGGTAAGTCATGATGGCTTGCTAGAGTCTGCTCATGACTTGTGAGTTTCACCTTGGTTGGGACCCATTACCAACTTAATATAAACTATAGGGTCACACACAAAAGGACGAATCAAGAAAAAGGCTAAAATTGGAAAGCTGAAAATCTGGCAGGTTCGCCCAAATGGCAAGACCATGCTGTTCTGTGCGCACAACCGTGACAAATGGCGCGACCGTGCCAGATGACAAGCTCGACCGTGCCATAATGCGCAAGGGAGATTTTGGTCGACACCATTGGCACGGCGTGCCACTTTGTGAGCACAACCGTGCTAGAGTCCTGAGGGAGGCCGTTTTTGGCCAGTTTAATTGGGTGACGGGATTTAGGTCTTCTAGGTCATTAAGGGTTAATGACTAGGGACTATAAATACATCTTTTCATCAGCCATTAAACTAATGCAACCTAGTATGTTTGAGAAACATAATTCTTGATCCAAGATTGAAAATCAAAGATCAAGAACACCAAAATTCATATAGCCTTTGAAGATTAGAAAAGTGTGTTTTCTAGCAATCCAGTCTAGAATGGTTCTAGATATTCGTCCGCGTGTGGATACACATAGAGGATGCTTGCTTTAGCATCTTAAGTTCGTGTTCCTGTGATCCTGATTCAAAGAACGCGAAGAACGAGGAGATCAAATCTTAAATCTTGAAGACTTGAAGATTTGAAGATCCGAAAATTTAAACGCTCTACAAACGGTTAGTATCTAAATTCATCTTGCTATTAATTTAATCATCATGAATGGATCTTGGGGCTTAGGGTTTTGTTGATTTATATATTGCGTCTTCCGCTGCGCATGTTGCCTCAAAAACCCTACACATTTTAGGGTCATTTGAAAAAATATGTTCTGTCCCTTTAAATAATTGCATAGACATTTGAGGGTCATTTGAAAAATATGTTCCGTCCCCTTTCAAATTGCATAGACATTGAGGGTCATTTGAAAAACATGTTCCGTCCCTTTCAATTGCATAGACATTTGAGGGTCATTTGAAAAATATGTTCCGTCCCCTTTCAAATTGCATAGACATTTGAGGGTCATTTGAAAAACACGTTCCCTCCCCTTTCAAATTGCATAGACATTTGAGTATTTTGAAAATCATTTGAAAGACATTTTCGAAAAGAAAGAAATAGTTATTTCGAAATCCGTCCCCTTGTTAGGACCAAGTTTTCTCACGAACAATTTCTCATGGCATGCACACGAACGGCAATGCCCGAAAGGATCATGTTAATTGACCAAGGACGCTAAGTACAAGAATTTTATGCACAAATATAGTGTAACACACTTTGATTTTCAAAAGCATAGCTAGACATGTCCGATTGAAAAAAATGAACACGTGCCCATGATCCTTGTGACTCCAATTTCATGAAAATTAAGTCAATTTCACAAAAGGACACCAAGAAGCACAAAATCCCATTTGCATGAACATAAGCCCTAGGTCTAGGCAATGCACCAAGTTGACATAAATTGAAAAGGGAAAAGCTCAAGAATGCTTACTCCTCCCTCATGGTACAAATGCACAATAGGAGACTTGTAGAAACCCACTCTCGCATCCATGAGATCAACGGTTAAGCCACGGAAATTTCGAACCATGTCGAGCCTTTTATCCTCTCCTCTAGGGTAGCCTGCACGTGCCCGTCCCGCCATGAGTAATATTAGAACAATTTAAAGAAGAAATTCAAAGATATTTGAAGTTTTCCCTTGCAATTCTCTCTTCTCTCTCGCCTGGAATGAGAAACAAAGAGGAACAGCCGTAAGGCTACTGCGTTTTGAAAGAAAAAGGGAGATGACTGACCAAACCGTAACGGATGGTTTGGGTGAGAAAATCCCTGCCCAAAATTTACACTTTGGCCCCTGGTGCCTTGAATCATATTAGCCCCAAGGCGGTCCACACGACGTAAGCCCATTGTTGTGAGTAAAAGATTTGTGTAGAAAAATTAGGCGGTCCTTGACGTAAGCCATTAAATGTTGGAAAAATGGCTTGGCAGTCCAAATGCGACATAAGACCATCCAAGTTCCAATTTGACCAAATGAGAGTCAAGTACTATTTTTTACCAAATGAGAGTCAAGCCTTTGTCCCCGGCGGTCCTTAGTCGGACGTAAGACCAGTTTTACAGTCAAACTCCCCAAAGATGGAGTTGACCCAAGCCAAAACCCAAAGTCATCATTTTAGGTTGAAGCTTTTGTCCCCGGCAACCCTTAGTCGGACGTAGGACCATTTTTCCCATCAAACTCCCCAAAGATGGAGTTGACCCAAGCCAAGACCCAAAGTGGTCATTTTAGGTTGAAGCCTTTGTCCCTGGCAGCCCTTAGTCAGACGTAAGACCAGTTTTCCGTCAAACTCCCCAAAGATGGAGTTGACCCAAGCCAAGACCCAAAGTGATCATTTTAGGTTGAAGCCTTTGTCCCGGCAGTCCTTAGTCCCACGTAAGACCAGTTTTCCCGTCAAACTCCCTAAAGATGGAGTTGACCCAAGCCAAGACCCAAAGTGATCATTTAGGTTGAAGCCTTTGTCCCCGGCAGTCTTTAGTCGGACGTAAGACCAGTTTTTCCCATCAAATCCCCAAAGATGGAGTTGACCCAAGCCAAGACCCAAAGTGGTCATTTTAGGTTGAAGCCTTTGTCCCCGGAAATCCTTAGTCGGACGTAAGACCAGTTTTCCATCAAAATCCCAAAGATGGAGTTGACCCAAGCCAAGACCCAAAGTGGTCATTTTAGGTTGAAGCCTTTGTCCCCGGCAGTCCTTAGTCGGACGTAAGACCATATTTTCGTCAAACTCCCAAAAGATGGAGTTGACCCAAGCCAAGACCCAAAATGGTCATTTAGGTTGAAGCCTTTGTCCCCGGCAGTCCTTAGTCGGACGTAAGACCAGTTTCCATGTCAAAACTCCCCAAAGATGGAGTTGACCAAGCCAAGACCAAAGTGGTTATTTTAGGTTGAAGCCTTTATCCCCGGTAGTCCTTAGTCGGACGTAAAACCAGTTTTCCCGTCAAACTCCCCAAAGATGGAGTTGACCCAAGATAAGACCCAAAGTGGTCATTTTAGGTTGGAAGCCTTTGTCCTCAGGCAGTCCTTAGTCGGACGTAAGACCAGTTTTCCATCAAAATCCCAAAGATGGAGTTGACCCAAGCCAAGACCCAAAGTGGTCATTTTAGGTTGAAGCCTTTGTCCCCGAAGTCCTTAGTCGGACGTAAGACCAGTTTTCCCGTCAAACTCCCCAAAGATGGAGTTGACCCAAGCCAACACCCAAAGTAGTCATTTTAGGTTGAAGCCTTTATCCCTGGCAGTCCTTAGTCGGACGTAAGACCAGTTTTCCCATCAAACTCCCCAAAGAATGAGTTGACCCAAGCCAAGATCCAAAGTGGTCATTTTAGGTTGAAGCCTTTATCCCCGGCAGTCCTTAGTCGGACGTAAGACCAGTTTTCCCATCAAACTCCCCAAAGATGGAGTTGACCCGAGCCTAGGCCCAAAGTGGTCATTTTAGGTTGAAGCCTTTGTCCCCGGCAGTCCAAGCGCGATATAAGACCATCCTTTAGTCAACCCTCCCCGTGGAGTCAAATTGACTAAACCTTAACCGAATGAGAGTCAAATGAGAGTCAAGACCGAGTGAGAGTCAAGACCAGTCCCGACTTCAACCAGATGAGAGTCGAGTCTGCCCTTAGGAGAGAATGACAGATATTCCCCTGCATTTTAGAAGAGAATGACAGATATTCCCCTGCATTTTAGGAGAGAATGACAGATATTCCCCTACGTTTTAGGAGAGGATGACAGATATCCCCTTTCGGTTAGGCCACCATCACAAAAGTCTTAGGTTTGAGACACCAAGTTCCTCGCCCGACCTAAACGGACACCTTTAGGTTTGAGACTCCAAGTTCCTCGCCCAACTAAACGGTCACCTTTAGGTTTGAGACACCAAGTTCCTTGCCCGACCTTAACAGTCATCTTTAGGTTTGAGACGCCAACTTCCTCACCCGACCTAAACGGTCACCTTTAGGTTTGAGACGCCAAGTTCCTTACCCGACCTTAACGGTAACCTTTAGGTTTGAGACGCCAAGTTCCTCGCCCGACCTTAACGGTCACCTTTAGGTTTGAGTAGACTTAAAATTTCTCACCCCTCTGAACTACGTTAGGCTTGATTCCCTGCGAACGGGATACGTAGGAATCCTATATCCTTAGGTCCATCCATGCAAACAAATCTGTCAAACCGTCCTCCATCATATAAAGATTGGGATGCTTTTTAGGTCGACAACCCCACTTTCTTAAAGCGACGTTGCCAAGGGGCTCTGTAAGTACCCTAATCTGAAATTAAACCAACTTAGTGGAATTTTTAGCACCATTCAGGGATAAACTGATAGGCTAAGACCTCACTAGAATAAACCAAAACTCTAGGACTATCCTGGAATTAAAACTTAGAAAAATCCAGAAGCTCACCAGGCTGAGTCGTACGGATAGTTTGGGTACTAGAAGGGCCTAGCCATACGGCTGGTTTGGGTGCCTTCAGTGCTTATAAATTAAGACCCTTGCTGATCATTTCAGGGGGGGAGAAATATTATTTTGAGAGCTAAAACTCTGCTGGATTGAGAGCACAAACACAAAACACTTGTAAAATTGAGTAAAATAGAGGAAGATAGGCTAGAATCAACATTGGTGAGGCCTCCTTCTCCCCCATCTCATCTTCACCCTTTTATTTATCTTGTCATACTACCATTTACTTGTCTTGTTGATCATCTTTACTTTAATGCCTTTACATTTGATGTCAACAGTATAAATTGGAACCAAGCCCTTGAAATGATTTATGGTGCCCTCATACCTTGTGTATGAACATGAGTTAAAACCAAAAGATGATCAAGGCTTGTTATGATAAATGCAATTTACTTTATGTCATTTACTTTCATGTCAATCTACATTTATGTCATTTAAATTCCATGTCTTTACTTTTTTGGCTTGGTGATCCATTGCACATCTTGGAGAAAGCCTTTGTATATTTGTTATGTTCATATTTATTATTGAGATGATCCAGTTTGGGTGGTAAATCCCTAATCTTTACCATCCAAACTTTGATCAAAGCCTAAATAATGTCCCTTTGGATGATAAAGATTCAATCTTTATCCATCCAAAGGTTGATCCTTGATGCCTCTTGGCTTTTTATTAGGTGAATCAACCATTTGGGAGGTTAAAGTCTCAATCTTTAACCCTCCCAATTGTTATTTTGGCTCAAAGCCATGGTTCATCAACTTTGTGTTTAATCCCCCAATTTTTGCCTTGATAATGCCCAAAACCCTTGTGTTTTGGTGTTTAATTTATGGTCAAAGGGCATAGGGATGATTTTTGTATATGTTTGGTACAACAAAAATAAACTGAAAAGATCATTTTCAGTCCAGTTTCAGCAGGATGCCCTGTTTCTGCCTGAACTGGACTGCTTTCTAATAGCTCTGTAAAAATTCCCAGGACAACCATCCTCATCCGTACGGATGGTTTGTCCAGGGAATCACTTTTTCAGTCTTTTCCCATTCTGTTAAAAAGCTTTGCAAATAAACCATTTTCGTTAAAACATAAACTGTTTTCAGTTTAATCAGTTTCTCCCTTTTTCAAAATACACATACACACACACTTGCACATTTTTTGTCAACAAACTAGGGAGACTCAGTTTTTCCGAGGTGGATTGGGTGAACCGTGATAAGTTTTTCCCAAGACGTAACCTGACCTCCGAACTCATTTTCTCTAAACCTTTTCAGTTAAATTTGGGTTTAAAATTTAATTAACGTGGTGACTCTGTTCCAATGAACATTAAAAGTGCTGTGTTTGATCCATCAGTGTCGATCGCTGATGCGGGGGCATTTCACAAGTTCACGTGCAGTGCATGTGCAATTCATGTGCAGCGAATGTGTATTGCACGTGAAGTCCGCGTGTAGCATTCGTGCAGTGCACGTGCAGTGTTTATGCAGAAATCTAGGTGTCTAGGTTGGACACATCAAAACAGAAGTCGTGTTAAAGAAACAAGGCTTATTGGTACCCTCATGGTGAGTAGATCTAATACAGACAGTGAGTCAGCAGTAATAGTTGTGGAAGGACGGTTCTAGCAAGAAGAAGAATTCTAAAAAATCTTCTAGCAAGAGAGGCTCGAGACCTGATGAAGTTTGTAATTTCTATAAGGTGGGGAAGGGAAGCGATGAAGTGATGGATTCTGTGGAGGAGAAGGCGCATTCACAATCATCATGGGTCTTAATGATGATGTTCTCGTGGAGGTTGCTATGGAAAAGAATGACAATGGTGATTTTGCACTAATAGTTAAAGAAGGCTCACAACACGAGGATAAGGGGCTTCTAGATCCAAGGGTAGAGCAAAGCAAGATAGTTAAGGAAAAGGTGGAGCCGATATCTACAAGAAGGAGTAGATGGGCAGACGATCCTGAGGTACAAGATGACTATTCACGTTGAGTTAGGATAGTTTATCCCAGTGGGCAAGGTTCACGACCGAATGAAATTGCCAGGAATGAAAAACTTTTAGTCGGCCAGAAGGGTCGGTGCTCTAGATAGGCGATCTAGAAGTACTAAAGAATGCTAGGCTTAGCATATCATCCGGTTCCTTGGGAGGAGCAAGGTTGTCCGGCGTAACAAAGAGTACTTGAGGTAAAGCACAAGATTACATTATATTCACCATTAAATGAGTGGGTTTGAATCTCTCTGAACTAGTTTAAAGCTCATCATTTGATTGGGATTGAGAATGTAATCGGGACAAGGTACAATCTGGGAATTCAAGGTGTAGTCTATTTGAAGATCTAGAAGTAGATACACAAAGTTCAATCGGGAAAAGGGGGTTCTTAAATTCTTAAGGTGTATAGTCTCAAGTGTTCTGCAAAACATTATATTGATGGTCTAGAAGGCTTTCTGAGACAACAATGCTAGTTTCTTGGCTCTCATCGGCGTTATGGAGAGGTTGAAGAAACAAGATAATAAATAGCACATGTTAGTGGAGTTTTATAGTTGTTCGTGCAGACATAGTGCAGTCATGCAGTTCACGTGCAATTTTCGTTTGTGTTATGGTAGTCAACGTTGTGGTGGAGGTTCTAGTGGTCTAGAAATTCATTTCACAAGTTGATCCGGAAAAGTCGTTTGCTTGACTAAATAAATCTGGTTGTTCTTGGGTGAACAAAGTTGGGGTCTTGACAAAGGCGGAGGTGGAGAGTGTTGGGTTTTGATGCATCATGCGCAGCGGAATTAAACATATAAATCAAACACCCAAGAGCCCGGATCCGTGCATGATTATTAAATTAAATACAAGATGAAAGAAACTAACCTTTGAAGATCGCATCCATGAACACGGACTTTAAGGTGCTAAAGGAAACACCTCCATCGGTATCCACACGTCGAACGGATATCAAGAACACCTTCTTGATCTGGATTGCTAGACCCAAGGCTTGATAAAGAAACGATTTCTTCGTCGGAATTATTTTGGTCTTTGATTATTGTATATTGATGATCATGAATCATAAATTAAATAATCCTACCTCTTTGTGGTACTCTTTGGAAGAGTACCACAAAGAGCCAACCGGTCCGGACCTGTTCTCCCCAAGCTAACTCACCGCCAAAGGGCCACCCCATGTCGCCTTTTTCGTGAATTGGGAACCTTGAGAACCCAACTGCTTCACCAATTGCTCAAGGATGGAAAGATTCAACTACTTGACCCAACCATGCTCCCGACAGAACTCCCCCACCAACGTTTCGATGAGACCCAATTCTACTGATACCATCAAGGGCTGGGCCACTCCACGGGGCGTGTGACGCTTTAAAAGACAAGATCCAAAAGCTCATTGACGAAGGGGTCATCACCAAGCAGGGGAACCATTGGGTTTGAGCTCGGGTGAAAGGTGAGGAAGTAGAATTTGAGGGTGTGAGAAAGAAAGGAAAAGGAAGAAGTGAATATGAGTGGTCTAGTCTCGTAGGTTCTAGATATATCAAAAGTCCATCTTGGACATTGTTTTCTATTTTTCCCTAATGCCCTACGAGGCAAGGTTTGTGTAAAAGGCACCAAGGTTGTATGTAATCGAGTTCACGAATAGTCGAGTCCAAGTCCTGTATAAAATCGAGTCTCTTATGAAATGAAATAGTCATTTTCTTTCTAATCTCTCTAGACTTGAGACATTATTCGCAATGTACATTAACTCTTGAAATTACCTTGCTTAATGTCATCAAATGATTGCTACGCCCCTAGAATGATAAATTGACTTCTAAGCATGTTAGTCAATAACGACTCATTAAAGACGAATGGACCTAACACAAATGAGAAACATTGAACGCAAACAATTAATCTTGATATGAATAAATGTTGTGATCAATTGGCATGAAGAAACCATTAATGGCAAGTCTTCCTTCATACACATTCTCGATACACAATTTGATACATATATACATCCCCGATACATAACTCAATACACCTTTCTTGTGCAAAATCTTGATGAACATCGAAGGCATCCCCAGACAATGAAAAGGCCAGGATGTTGTTGCTCAACCACCAGGGTCCAACTATGATTGCGCATGTGCAACCGAGCAAAGGACTCCATGTGTCCCCCAAAGATGATGAAAGCATGATATAGTGGATGTCCTACCAAAGATCCACAAAAGGCCATTAATCAAAGGTAGCAAATGATCATGTGTATGTCATACAAATTAAGCTTATGGGTACTTGTTGGAGAACAAATACTGGACTTGACCCACCTATGAGATTTATGTCATGGTCAGATGTCATAAATAAATCTCATGATAGTTATATCATTTATCCTTAGACCTGAGATTATCATAGTCTTCCCCATGATGAACATTATGTTTGACGTACTGAAATGCTACCCCTAACCAGGTGGTTATAAAAGCTACGATTGGCATAATCGGATTAATGTAGGGAAGAATGATAAGTCAAGATGGGATTTGTCCCTCTCTCAAGAGAGATATCTGCTTGGCCTTTCGATGAGTGAGATTGATGATAGTGTATGGCCATACCCAAATGAATTGAAGTGTTCAATGTCATTTGCTCATATCAATCTACTCGGGATCGAGAAAGCATTGGACAACATAAGTTGACATGGACCATGACTTATGTCCAATATGATATCGTGTGATAAAAGGATTGTGATATGTTCTATAAGGATGAACGAACGTCGTTAAGTTATATTAATTGGGTAGTCATGATGGCTTGCTAGAGTCCGCTCATGACTTATGAGTTTGACCTTGGTTGGACCCATTACCAACTTAATATAATCCTATAGGGTCACACACAAAAGGACGAATCAAAGAAAAAGGCTAAAATTGGAAAAGCTGAAAATCTGGCAGGTTCGGCCCAAATGGCAAGACCATGCTGTTCTGTGCGCACAACCGTGACAAATGGCGCGACCGTGCCAGATGACAAGCTCGACCGTGCCATAATGCGCCAAGGGAGATTTTGGTCGACACCATTGGCACGGCCGTGCCACTTTGTGAGCACAACCGTGCTAGTGTCCCTCGAGGCCGTTTTTGGCCAGTTTAATTGGGTGACGGGATTTAGGTCTTCTAGGTCATTAAGGGTTAATGACTAGGGACTATAAATACATCTTTTCATCAGCCATTAAACTAATGCAACCTAGTATGTTTGAGAAACATAATTCTTGATCCAAGATTGAAAATCAAAGATCAAGAACACCAAAATTCATATAGCCTTTGAAGATTAGAAAAGTGTGTTTTCTAGCAATCCAGATCTAGAATGGTTCTAGATATTCGTCCGCGTGTGGATACACATAGAGGATGCTTGCTTTAGCATCTTAAGTTCGTGTTCCTGTGATCCTGATTCAAAGAACGCGAAGAACGAGGAGATCAAATCTTAAATCTTGAAGACTTGAAGATTTGAAGATCCGAAAATTTAAACGCTCTACAACGGTTAGTATTCTAAATTCATCTTGCTATTAATTTAATCATCATGAATGGATCTTGGGGCTTAGGGTTTTGTTGATTTTATATTGCCGTCTTCCGCTGCGCATGTTGCCTCAAAACCCTACACATTTTAGGGTCATTTGAAAAATATGTTCTGTCCCCTTTTAAATTAATTGCATAGACATTTGAGGGTCATTTGAAAAATATGTTCCGTCCCCTTTCAAATTGCATAGACATTTGAGGGTCATTTGAAAAACATGTTCCGTCCCCTTTCAAATTGCATAGACATTTGAGGGTCATTTGAAAAACATGTTCCGTCCCCTTTCAAATTGCATAGACATTTGAGGGTTATTTGAAAAATATGTTCCGTCCCCTTTCAAATTGCATAGACATTTGAGGGTCATTTGAAAAATATGTTCCGTCCCCTTTCAAATTGCATAGACATTTGAGGGTCATTTGAAAAACACGTTCCCTCCCCTTTCAAATTGCATAGACATTTGAGTATTTTGAAAATCATTTGAAAGACATTTTCGAAAAGAAAGAAATAGTTATTTCGAAATCCGTCCCCTTGTTAGGACCAAGTTTTCTCACGAACAATTTCTCATGGCATGCACACGAACGGCAATGCCCGAAAGGATCATGTTAATTGACCAAGGACGCTAAGTACAAGAATTTTATGCACAAATATAGTGTAACACACTTTGATTTTCAAAAGCATAGCTAGACATGTCCGATTGAAAAAAATGAACACGTGCCCATGATCCTTGTGACTCCAATTTCATGAAAATTAAGTCAATTTAACAAAAGGACACCAAGAAGCACAAAATCCCAATTTGCATGAACATAAGCCCTAGGTCTAGGCAATGCACCAAGTTGACATAAATTGAAAAGGGAAAAGCTCAAGAATGCTTACTCCTCCCTCATGGTACAAATGCACAATAGGAGACTTGTAGAAACCCACTCTCGCATCCATGAGATCAACGGTTAAGCCACGGAAATTTCGAACCATGTCGAGCCTTTTATCCTCTCCTCTAGGGTAGCCTGCACGTGCCCGTCCCTCCATGAGTAATATTAGAACAATTTAAAGAAGAAATTCAAAGAGATTTGAAGTTTTCCCTTGCAATTTCTCTCTTCTCTCTCGCCTGGAATGAGAAACAAAGAGGAACAGCCGTAAGGCTACTGCGTTTTGAAAGAAAAAGGGAGATGACTGACCAAACCGTACGGATGGTTTGGGTGAGAAAATCCATGCCCAAAATTTACACTTTGGCCCCTGGTGCCTTGAATCATATTAGCCCCTAGGCGGTCCCCACGCGACGTAAGCCCATTGTTGTGAGTAAAAGATTTGTGTAGAAAAATTAGGCGGTCCTTGATGTAAGCCCATTAAATGTTGGAAAAATGGCTCGGCAGTCCAAATGCGACATAAGACCATCCAAGTTCCAATTTGACCAAATGAGAGTCAAGTACTATTTTTGACCAAATGAGAGTCAAGCCTTTGTCCCCGGCGGTCCTTAGTCGGACGTAAGACCAGTTTTACCGTCAAACTCCCCAAAGATGGAGTTGACCCAAGCCAAAACCCAAAGTCGTCATTTTAGGTTGAAGCTTTTGTCCCCGGCAACCCTTAGTCGGACGTTGGACCATTTTTCCCATCAAACTCCCCAAAGATGGAGTTGACCCAAGCCAAGACCCAAAGTGGTCATTTTAGGTTGAAGCCTTTGTCCCCGGCAGTCCTTAATCAGACGTAAGACCAGTTTTCCCGTCAAACTCCCCAAAGATGGAGTTGAGCGAAGACCCAAAGTGGTCATTTTTGGTTGAAGCCTTTGTCCCCGGCAGTCCTTAGTCAGACGTAAGACCAGTTTTCCCGTCAAACTCCCCAAAGATGGAGTTGACCCAAGCCAAGACCCTAAGTGATCATTTTAGGTTGAAGCCTTTGTCCCCGGCAGTCTTTAGTCGGACGTAAGACCAGTTTTCCCATCAAACTCCCCAAAGATGGAGTTGACCCAAGCCAAGACCCAAAGTGGTCATTTTAGGTTGAAGCCTTTGTCCTCGGAAGTCCTTAGTCGGACGTAAGACCAGTTTTCCCGTCAAACTCCCCAAAGATGGAGTTGACCCAATCCAAGACCCAAAGCGGTCATTTTAGGTTGAAGCCTTTGTCCCCGGCAGTCCTTAGTCGGACGTATGACCATATTTCTCGTCAAACTCCCCAAAGATGGAGTTGACCCAAGCCAAGACCCAAAATGGTCATTTTAGGTTGAAGCCTTTGTCCCCGGCAGTCCTTAGTCGGACGTAAGACCAGTTTCCACGTCAAACTCCCCAAACATGGAGTTGACCCAAGCCAAGACCCAAAGTGGTCATTTTAGGTTGAAGCCTTTATCCCCGGTAGTCCTTAGTCGGACGTAAGACCAGTTTTCTCGTCAAACTCCCCAAAGATGGAGTTGACCCAAGATAAGACCCAAAGTGGTCATTTTAGGTTGAAGCCTTTGTCCTCGGCAGTCCTTAGTCGGACGTAAGACCAGTTTTCCCATCAAAATCCCCAAAGATGGAGTTGACCCAAGCCAAGACCCAAAGTGGTCATTTTAGGTTGAAGCCTTTGTCCCCGGAAGTCCTTAGTCGGACGTAAGACCAGTTTTCCCGTCAAACTCCCCAAAGATGGAGTTGACCCAAGCCAACACCCAAAGTAGTCATTTTAGGTTGAAGCCTTTATCCCTGGCTGTCCTTAGTCGGACGAAAGACCAGTTTTCCCGTCAAACACCCCAAAGATGGAGTTGACCCAAGCCAAGACCCAAAGTGGTCATTTTAGGTTGAAGCCTTTGTCCCCGGCAGTCCTTAGTCGGACGTAAGACCAGTTTTCCCGTCAAACTCCCCAAAGATGGAGTTGACCCGAGCCTAGGACCAAAGTGGTCATTTTAGGTTGAAGCCTTTGTCCCCGGCAGTCCAAGCGCGATATAAGACCATCCTTTAGTCAACCCTCCCCGTGGAGTCAAGTTGACCAAACCTTAACCGAATGAGAGTCAAATGAGAGTCAAGACCGAGTGAGAGTCAAGACCAAGTCCCGACTTCAACCAGATGAGAGTCGAGTCTGCCCTTAGGAGAGAATGACAGATATTCCCCTGCATTTTAGGAGAGAATGACAGATATTCCCCTGCATTTTAGGAGAGAATGACAGATATTCCCTTACGTTTTAGGAGAGGATGACAGATATCCCCTTTCGGTTAGGCCACCATCACAAAAGCCTTAGGTTTGAGACACCAAGTTCCGCGCCCGACCTAAACGGACACCTTTAGGTTTGAGACTCCAAGTTCCTCGCCCAACCTAAACGGTCACCTTTAGGTTTGAGACACCAAGTTCCTTGCCCGACCTTAACAGTCATCTTTAGGTTTGAGACGCCAACTTCGTCACCCGACCTAAACGGTCACCTTTAGGTTTGAGACGCCAAGTTCCTTACCCGACCTTAACGGTAACCTTTAGGTTTGAGACGCCAAGTTCCTCGCCCGACCTTAACGGTCACCTTTAGGTTTGAGTAGACTTAAAATTTCTCACCCCTCTGAACTACGTTAGGCTTGATTCCCTGCAAATGGGATGCGTAGGAATCCTATATCCTTAGGTCCATCCATGCAAACAAATCTGTCAAACCGTCCTCCCATCATAGAAAGATTGGGATGCTTTTTAGGTCGACAACCCCACTTTCTTAAAGCGACGTTGCCAAGGGGCTCTGTAAGTACCCTAATCTGAAATTAAACCAACTTAGTGGAATTTTTAGCACCATTCAGGGATAAACTGATAGGCTAAGACCTCACTAGAATAAACCAAAACTCTAGGACTATCCTGGAATTCAAACTTAGAAAAATCCAGAAGCTCACCAGGCTGAGTCGTACGGATAGTTTGGGTACTAGAAGGACCTAGCCATACGGCTGGTTTGGGTGCCTTCAGTGCTTATAAATTAAGACCCTTGCTGATCATTTCAGGGGGAGAAATATTATTTGAGAGCTAAAACTCTGCTGGATTGAGAGCAGAAACACAAAACACTTGTAAAATTGAGTAAAATAGAGGAAGATAGGCTAGAATCAACATTGGTGAGGCCTCCTTCTCCCCCATCTCATCTTCACCCTTTTATTTATCTTGTCATACTACCATTTACTTGTCTTGTTGATCATCTTTACTTTAATGCCTTTACATTTGATGTCAACCGTATAAATTGGAACCAAGCCCTTGAAATGATTTATGGTGCCCTCATACCTTGTGTATGAACATGAGTTAAAACCAAAAGATGATCAAGGCTTGTTATGATAAATGCAATTTACTTTATGTCATTTACTTTCATGTCAATCTACATTTATGTCATTTAAATTCCATGTCTTTACTTTTTTGGCTTGGTGATCCATTGCACATCTTGGAGAAAGCCTTTGTATATTTGTTATGTTCATATTTATTATTGAGATGATCCAGTTTGGGTGGTAAATCCCTAATCTTTACCATCCAAACTTTGATCAAAGCCTAAATAATGTCCCTTTGGATGATAAAGATTCAATCTTTATCCATCCAAAGGTTGATCCTTGATGCCTCTTGGCTTTTTATTAGATGAATCAACCATTTGGGAGGTTAAAGTCTCAATCTTTAACCCTCCCAATTGTTATTTTGGCTCAAAGCCATGGTTCATCAACTTTGTGTTTAATCCCCCAATTATTGCCTTGATAATGCCCAAAACCCTTGTGTTTTGGTGTTTAATTTATGGTCAAAGGGCATAGGGATGATTTTGTATATGTTTGGTACAACAAAAATAAACTGAAAAGATCATTTTCAGTCCAGTTTCAGCAGGATGCCCTGTTTCTGCCTGAACTGGACTGCTTTCTAATAGCTCTGTAAAAATTCTCAGGACAACCATCCTCATCCGTACGGATGGTTTTTCTAGGTAATCACTTTTTCAGTCTTTTCCCATTCTGTTAAAAGCTTTGCAAATAAACCATTTTCGTTAAAACATAAACTGTTTCAGTTTAATCAGTTTCTCCTTTTTCAAAATACACATACACACACACTTGCACATTTTTTGTCAACAAACTAGGGAGACTCAGTTTTTCCGAGGCGGATTGGGTGAACCGTGATAAGTTTTTCCCAAGACGTAACCTGACCTCCGAACTCATTTTCTCTAAACCTTTTCAGTTAAATTTGGGTTTAAAATTTAATTAACGTGGCGACTCTGTTCCAATGAACATTAAAAGTGCTGTGTTTGATCCATCCGTGTCGATCGCTGATGCGGGGGCATCTCACAAGTTCACGTGCAGTGCATGTGCAATTCATGTGCAGCGAATGTGTATTGCACGTGAAGTCCGCGTGTAGCATTCGTGCAGTGCACGTGCAGTGTTTATGCAGAAATCTAGGTGTCTAGGTTGGACACATCAAAACAGAAGTCGTGTTAAAGAAACAAGGCTTATTGGTACCCTCATGGCGAGTAGATCTAATACAGACAGTGAGTCAGCAGTGATAGTTGTGGAAGGACGGTTCTAGCAAGAAGAAGAATTCTAAAAAATCTTCTAGCAAGAGAGGCTCGAGACCTGATGAAGTTTGTAATTTCTATAAGGTGGGGAAGGGAAGCGATGAAGTGATGGATTCTGTGGAGGAGAAGGCGCATTCACAATCATCATGGGTCTTAATGATGATGTTCTCGTGGAAGTTGCTATGGAAAAGAGTGACAATGGTGATTTTGCACTAATAGTTAAAGAAGGCTCACAACACGAGGATAAGGGGCTTCTAGATCCAAGGGTAGAGCAAAGCAAGATAGTTAAGGAAAAGGTGGAGCCGATATCTGCAAGAAGGAGTAGATGGGCAGACGATCCTGAGGTACAAGATGACTATTCACGATTGAGTTAGGATAGTTTATCCCAGTGGGCAAGGTTCACGACCGAATGAAATTGCCAGGAACGAAAAACTTTTAGTCGGCTAGAAGGGTCGGTGCTCTAGATAGGCGATCTAGAAGTACTAAAGAATGCTAGGCTTAGCATATCATCCGGTTCCTTGGGAGGAGCAAGGTTGTCCGGCGTAACAAAGAGTACTTGAGGTAAAGCACAAGATTACATTATATTCACCATTAAATGAGTGGGTTTGAAGCTCTCTGAACTAGTTTAAAGCTCATCATTTGATGGTCTAGAAGGCTTTCTGAGACAACAATGCTAGTTTCTTGGCTCTCATCGGCGTTATGGATGTTGGTAGTGGTGCCCTAGGCACGTTTAATAAACGTTGTAATTGTCATCATTTATTTCATATCAATAAAGAGATGTTTTGATTATTATTGTTGTTCATGTTTACTTATAATAATCTCCGTCCCTAGTACTTGTCAAGCACTAGTATAAAGGCTAAATGATCATGGGATGATCATGTTAGATTTATGGGTACTTGTTTGGAACAAGGTACTGGACATGACCCGCTCTATGAGATTTATGTCATGGTCTATGTCGTACATATATCTCATATTAGTTATGTCATTTGAATCCTTAGACATGAAGTTATTATAGTCTTCCACTTGATGAACATTATGTTTGACATATTCAAACGCTACTTTAACCGAGTAGTTATAAAGGGTATGATTGGCATAATCGGAATCCCGTTGGGAAGAATAATAAGCTAAATGGATTTGTCCCTCCTCGGAGAGATGTCAAGCTTGGGCCACTCGTAGGAATGATGTTGATGAAATGTTCGGCCGGACTCAGATGAATTGATTGGATCAATGTTATTTGGATTATCAACATATTCGGAATCGAGAAAGTATTGAACAAAACAAGTTGACTGTTTGACCATGACTTGTGTTCAATGACATCGTGGACAAAGGGATTGTGACATATTCTAAAGGAATGCGAACTTGTGTCTAGTTATACTATTTGGGTAGGTATGACGGTTTGCTAGAACCTAATCATATCTTATGGGATTATGTTTGAGCTCATTGCCAACTTAGTATAATCCTAGAGGGTCACACACAATAGAACGAATCTTTAAAAAGGACTATATTGGAATTTTGGAAATTCTGGACATTCTGAAGAGTGGGCAACCGCACAGTATTGACTGGGCGGCCGCACACTTAGGACAGTTTTGTACCAGTTTTGCTTCAGATAGTTGTGCGACCGCACAGATTATTTTGGGCGGCCGCACAGTGCTGTCGGGTGGCAGATTCCTAATTTGATTTGGAAACGAATTTTGGAAGGATTTTCACACAAGTTTCCTATTTGGAATAGGTCATACTTGTGTATAAAAGACCAAATTCGGCCAGCACTCTAGGCTAATGATTTTGTGAGTCTCAAAGAGTTTGAGAAAGGGTTTATTTTGTTCCAAGACATTCTTGGTTGAGGAACAAAATAATACACAAAATAAATTCCATATAGTTCTTTTGATTGTGAAAAAGTTTTTCACAATTTGGTCTAGCAACCAAGATCAAAGAAGCTCATTTGATATTCGTTCGAAGTGTGGATACCGCTAGAGGGTGAAAATCATCATCTTCAAAGTTCGTGTTCAAGCTTTGTGATCGTGATCATGTCTTCAAACCTCCACCAAAGACCAAAAGAATTTGATAGCCATCAAGGGTTAGTTTATTCCTTTATTCTTATGTTGTATTTGATTTAATCATATGAACGGATCCATGGCTTTGGGTTTCTTAAAATTTTAAATGCTAAATTTCGCTGCGCATGTTACTTGGAAACCCAACAGTGGTATCAGAGCCCCGTTCATGTTGATTAATTCAATACTTGGATCATGTTATGTGTATGTAAATTGTTTATGTGCCTTGCATGATTTGAATATTGGAATATATGTTGTTTATGTGTTATGTGATTTTATGTGGTTTATTGTTTTGCAACTTTAATCGCACGATTCAATCGCAATAAATAAATTATGGTGGATTCGGAATTGTTGATTATTAATTTTGATTGGATCAAAGTTTTAATAATCGGGGAAAAACGATTTTGAGACAAAATTTTCGAACTTTGAAAATTCTGCACATTCTGATGGTACTGGGCGACCGCACAAAACGCCTTGGGCGGCCGCACAGTTTTGGGCGACCGCACAAGGGTTTTTGGGCGGCCGCACAAGTTGATCAGAAGGTCTGATTTTGGTTGAAAACCAGAATCTGGAATTTTTCGAAAGATTCAACTAAACCAGTAACAGAACCAGTCCAGACTTGCATATCTGGAATGGGTTTTGGGTAGTTGGTTTGTGTGTGGATTTTGGGGTTTGATTTTCCTATTTGTTTTAGTCTTGTGATTCTAAGATTGGTTCAAGGTTTGGATGGCTAATCTGCGTTCATCGAGATTGTGTTTCCCAAACTTGATCGCAATCAAAGTTTCAAAGATAAAACGAAGTTAGAATTATGAAGAGTTCATAATTGCTAAAATTGAGAAACAAAGTTCTTGATTCAATGATTGGAGATCCATGTGGAATTGTGAATGCAATTGGCCTACGTTCATCGAGACCATCTATTGCTTAGTTTCGGCCACATGGACTACTTTCTTGGTTTCTTGAATTAGTGCGGGATTGTGGTTGCCTAATGGCTTAGTTCGACCGCGCTTCTTGTTGTCTTGATTTGGAGATAATAACCAAAGTTGAAATAGTCTCATCCTCATAATTATAGAGAAACTAATGACACATAAATATCATGCTTAAATTAATGGAGATTAATTTAGTGGCTGAACTTGATGTGTAACATGTTTATATTATGTGCTCATAAATGTGTTATATGCTATATGTGATGAACCTTCAAAGAAAGTTTTAAGTTTTTTATTGCCATGCCATGATTAAAACACTTGTTAGTACATGAGTGATTTTAATGTAGATTCGCCCTAGCGAGGTGCATTAAATTTATTTATGTATGAGCAAGATAGATAATGTGGGCACGCCCTAGCGGGACACATTAACTATGCGTTTAAAATGGTTAGACTTAATTGGGCGTCAAAACAGTTTTGGGCCTAGGCAAAGATGAGGTTTAACATGCTTTTTGAAATTGGATTTCTTAAAGAATCTCATAAAAGGAACTAAGAGTCATATGAGATATGATTGACAAGAGTTGTCTACCTAATTAATTTGATTTTGTGTAATCCGCCTTAGCGGACTTGAAATTAAATTAAAGTTGGATCTTAACCCATTTAAATTATATTATACATTGGATGTATATGAAGGTTATATAATTTAGTGGGAGTATTTTGTTTGAAAATACATTATTTATCTCTTTAATGAAAATCGGTACTTATTAAATTTTGGAAATTTTGCATATTTGTAGATAATGACTAATAACACTCAATCAATGTCGTTGCGATCGATCCTTGAGAAGGATAAGCTCGAAGAGAATGGTACCAACTTTATGGATTGGATCCGTAGCATAAGAATCGTTCTTAGGCAAGAAGATAAGTTGTACATTCTCGATGGGCCTCTCCCTGCTGAACCACCGCCTACTGCCCCTAGGGTAGAAAGGGACAATTACAAGAAACATCGTAATGATTCTAGAGATGTAAGTTGTCTCATGCTTGCTGCTATGTGCTCAAAACTCCAACAAAGTTTGGAACATTTGGAAGCCTATGAGATAGGCGTGGAGTTGAGAACCATGTTTCAAGAGCAAGCTAGGCAAGAGAGGTACAAGACCATTGTTGCATTCACTACTAGTAAAATGAATGAAGGGCAACAAGTGAGTCCTCACTTTCTTAAAATGAAAGGTTATGTAGAGCACCTTGAGAAACTTGGCTATCCAATCCCATTGGAGCTAACCACGGATCTCATTCTTAATTCATTGCCTAAAAGTTATAATCAGTTTGTAATGAATTATAACATGCATGGAATGGATAAGAATCTCTCTGAGTTGCATGGGATGCTCAAAACTGCAGAGATGAAAATTGTGGAGAAAGGTTCTCCCGTGCTCTTGGTTCATGATGGGAAGAAGCCTGGTGCCAAAGGCAAGGGTAAGGCAAAAGTTGTCAAACCCAAGATAAGCAAGGCAAAGGTTGCCAAGGCTTCTGAGGCAAAACCCGATACACAAAAGGATGCAATTTGTTTCCATTGTCAAGAAATTGGTCATTGGAAACGTAATTGCAAGGCTTTCTTGGAAGAGCAAAAGAAGAAGAAGAGCAGCAAGGCTGCGTCGACTTCAGGTATCTATATGATAGATATTCTCCTTCTACCACTGATTCTTGGGTATTGAATACCGGATGTGGTTCTCACATTTGTCTAAATGTGCAGGGACTAAAGAATAGGAGACTGCTTAAAGAAGGTGAAGTAGATCTACGCGTGGGGAATGGAGCAAGAGTTGCTGCATTAGCCGTAGGGACTTATGAAGTCACTTTACCTTCGGATTAATTCTTGTTTTGAACAATTTTATTATGTTCCGGATTTAAGCAGAAATATTATTTCAATTTCTTGTTTGGACAATGAAGGTTTTAAGTTTCTTATTGAGAATAAGAAATTTTCTATTTATTTAAATGATGTGCTTTATGGTATTGCTAATTCATTTAATGGCCTTTATGTCTTGGATGTCAAGAATGAAAATAATGTCTATCATGTAAATAAGAAATCTAAACCTAATGATATAAATCATACTTATTTGTGGCATTGCCGTCTTGGTCATATTAATGAGAAGCGTATCTCAAAACTCCATGGGGACGGACTTTTGGGTTCATGTGACTTAGAGTCATATGATACTTGTGAGTCGTGTCTTCTTGGAAAAATGACTAAGACACCTTTTACCAAGTTGGGTGAAAGGGAAAGCGACTTATTGGGGTTGATACATTCCGATGTATGCGGACCATTAAGTAGCAATGCTAGGGGAGGATTTCAATACTTCATAACCTTCACTGATGATTATAGTAGATTTGGGTATGTTTACCTAATGAAACATAAAAGTGAAGCATTTGAGATATTTAGAATATTTCAAAATGAAGTAGAAAAACAACTTGGAAAAAGTATAAAGGCACTTCGATCAGATCGAGGTGGTGAATACTTAAGTCAAGAATTTGATGATCATCTAAAAAATTGTGGAATAGTTTCACAATTGACTCCACCTGGAACACCACAATGGATTGGTGTGTCCGAGAGGAGGAATCGGACTTTGTTAGACATGGTTCGATCAATGATGAGTCAAGTTGATCTTCCAATATCCTTTTGGGGTTACGCCCTAGAAAGCCGCTGCTTTCACACTAAATCAAGTTCCAACTAAATCGGTTCAAAGACTCCATATGAGATGTGGAGTGGAAAGAAACCTAGTTTATCTTTCATGAGGATTTGGGGTTGCGAAGTTTATGTCAAGAGACTTATCTCTGACAAACTAGCACACAAATCTGATAAATGTATTTTCGTGGGATATCCTAAGGAAACTAAAGGATATTACTTTTACAACCGAAAGGACAACAAAGTGTTTGTTTCCCGAACTGGTGTCTTTCTAGAGAAAGAGTTTCTCTCCAAAGAAATCAGTGGGAGTAAAATAAATCTTGAAGAAATTCGAGACCCAGAAAATAACACTGAACCAATAGTGGAACAAGAACAAGAACCACAAGGAGTTGTGGAACCTGTTCAAAGTACACAAGCAACTCGCAGATCTAGTAGGTTACGATCTGAGCCCGAGAGATATGGATTTCTCATAACGGATAGTAATGAGGTAGAAATCATTGAGAATGATGAACCGTCAACCTACCAAGAGGCGATGTCTTATCCTGATTCTGACAAGTGGCTTGGAGCCATGGAATCCGAATTGCAATCCATGCAAGACAATCAAGTTTGGAATTTGATTGATGCGCCCGAAGGTGTAAAAACCATAGGATGCAAATGGGTCTTCAAGAAGAAGACTGACATGGATGGGAAGGTGCATACTTACAAAGCTAGGCTTGTAGCGAAGGGTTATAGGCAAGTTCATGGTATTGACTATGATGAGACCTTTTCATCCGTAGCAATGATCAAGTCTATAAGAATTTTGCTTGCCATTGCTGCATATCATGACTATGAAATATGACAGATGGACGTCAAAACCGCTTTCCTGAATGGAAAACTCCAAGAGGATGTGTATATGACACAACCAGAAGGTTTTGAACAAGATTCTAAGGTATGCAAATTGCAGAGATCCATCTATGGATTGAAGCAAGCTTCTAGGAGTTGGAATCTCCGTTTTGATGAATCGGTCAAAGAGTTTGGTTTCATCAAGAACGAAGATGAGCCTTGTGTATACAAGAAGATTAGTGGGAGCATAGTGCTATTCCTTATTTTATATGTGAATGACATATTGCTCATTGGAAACGACATTCCTACACTTCAGTCTGTGAAGACTTGGTTAGGAAAGTGCTTCGCAATGAAAGATATGGGTGAAGCCGCATATATTCTTGGCATTAAGATCTATAGAGATAGATCAAGGAGGCTACTTGGTTTAAGCCAAAGTACATACATTGACAAGGTCATTAGAAGATTCCGTATGGAAAATTCTAAGAGAGGAACCTTGCCCGTGTTACATGGAGTTTCTCTAAGCAAGACTCAATGTCCTAAGACAAAAGATGAGCGTGAGAAAATGAATGATGTTCCATATGCTTCGGCAATTGGGTCCATCATGTATGCCATGATTTGTACTAGGCCGGATGTATCTTATGCTTTGAGCATGACAAGTAGATACCAATCCGACCCTGGTGAAAATCACTGGATAGCTGTAAAAGCGATTCTTAAGTACTTGAGTAGGACTAAAGACTCGTTTTTGGTCTATGGAGGAATGTAAGATGATCTCGTTGTAAATGCTTACACGGATGCAAGCTTCCAAACTGACAAAGATGATAGCCGATCGCAATCGGGTTTTGTGTTTATGTTAAATGGTGGAGCTGTAAGCTGGAAGAGTTCCAAGCAAAGTACAACCGCTGATTCTACAACAGAAGCTGAGTATATTGCTGCATCGGATGCTGCAAAGGAAGCTGTTTGGATTAAGAAGTTCATAACTGAACTTGAAGTGGTTCCTAGTATTGCTAATCCAATAGACCTTTATTGTGATAATAATGGTGCTATTGCTCAAGCAAAGGAACCAAGAGCACATCAGAAATCCAAACACATACTTAGGCGTTTTCATATCATTCGAGAGATCGTTGATAGGGGAGACGTAAATATATGCAGAGTACCTACTGATGACAATGTTGCGGACCCGCTAACAAAGGGACTTCCACAAGCTAAACATGATGGTCATGTTAGGTCCATGGGTATTAGATACATGGGAGATTGGACCTAGGGCAAGTGGGAGATTGTTGGTAGTGGTGCCCTAGGCACGTTTAATAAACGTTGTAATTGTTATCATTTATTTCATATCAATAAAGAGATGTTTTGATTATTATTGTTGTTCATGTTTACTTATAATAATCTCCATCCCTAGTACTTGTCAAGCACTAGTATAAAGGCTAAATGATCATGGGATGATCATGTTAGATTTATGGGTACTTGTTTGGAACAAGGTACTGGACATGACCCGCTCTATGAGATTTATGTCATGGTCTATGTCGTACATATATCTCATATTAGTTATGTCATTTGAATCCTTAGACATGAAGTTATTATAGTCTTCCACTTGATGAACATTATGTTTGACATATTCAAACGCTACTTTTAACCGAGTAGTTATAAAGGGTATGATTGGCATAATCGGAATCCCGTTGGGAAGAATAATAAGCTAAATGGATTTGTCCCTCCTCGGAGAGATGTCAAGCTTGGGCCACTCGTAGGAATGATGTTGATGAAATGTTCGGCCGGACTCAAATGAATTGATTGGATCAATGTCATTTGGATTATCAACATATTCGGAATCGAGAAAGTATTGAACAAAACAAGTTGACTGTTTGACCATGACTTGTGTTCAATGACATCGTGGACAAAGGGATTGTGACATATTCTAAAGGAATGCGAACTTGTGTCTAGTTATACTATTTGGGTAGGTATGACGGTTTGCTAGAACCTAATCATATCTTATGGGATCATGTTTGAGCTCATTGCCAACTTAGTATAATCCTAGAGGGTCACACACAATAGAACGAATCTTTAAAAAGGACTATATTGGAATTTTGGAAATTCTGGACATTCTGAAGAGTGGGCGACCGCACAGTATTGACTGGGCGGCCGCACACTTAGGACAGTTTTGTACCAGTTTTGCTTCAGATAGTTGTGCGACCGCACAGATTATTTTGGGCGGCCGTACAGTGCTGTCGGGTGGCAGATTCCTAATTTGATTTGGAAACGAATTTTGGAAGGATTTTGACACAAGTTTCCTAGTTGGAATAGGTCATACTTGTGTATAAAAGACCAAATTCGGCCAGCACTCTAGGCTAATGATTTTGTGAGTCTCAAAGAGTTTGAGAAAGGGTTTATTTTGTTCCAAGACATTCTTGGTTGAGGAACAAAATAATACACAAAATAAATTCCATATAGTTCTTTTGATTGTGAAAAAGTTTTTCACAATTTGGTCTAGCAACCAAGATCAAAGAAGCTCCTTTGATATTCGTTCGAAGTGTGGATACCGCTAGAGGGTGAAAATCATCATCTTCAAAGTTCGTGTTCAAGCTTTGTGATCGTGATCAAGTCTTCAAACCTCCACCAAAGACCAAGAGAATTTGATAGCCATCAAGGGTTAGTTTATTCCTTTATTCTTATGTTGTATTTGATTTAATCATATGAACGGATCCATGGCTTTGGGTTTCTTAAAATTTTAAATGCTAAATTCCGCTGCGCATGTTACTTGGAAACCCAACAATGGAGAGGTTGAAGAAACAAGATAATAAATAGCACATGTTAGTGGAGTTTTATAGTTGTTCATGCAGACATAGTGCAGTCATGCAGTTCACGTGCAATTTTCGTTTGTGTTATAGTAGTCAACGTTGTGGTGGAGGTTCTAGTGGTCTAGAAATTCATTTCACAAGTTGATCCGGAAAAGTCGTTTGCTTGACTAAATAAATCTGGTTGTTCTTGGGTGAACAAAGTTGGGGTCTTGACAAAGGCGGAGGTGGAGAGTGTTGGGTTTTGATGCATCATGCGCAGCGGAATTAAACATATAAATCAAACACCTAAGAGCCCGGATCCGTGCATGATTATTAAATTAAATACAAGATGAAAGAAACTAACCTTTGAAGATCGCATCCATGAACACGGACTTTAAGGTGCTAAAGGAAACACCCTCCATCGGTATCCACACATCGAACGGATATCAAGAACACCTTCTTGATCTGGATTGCTAGACCCAAGGCTTGATAAAGAAACGATTTCTTCGTCGGAATTATTTTGGTCTTTGATTATTGTATATTGATGATCATGAATCATAAATTAAATAATCCTACCTCTCTATAATTTATTGTTTCTAAAACAATTGTTTGTGATTTCTCAAATCACCATTGGAGGCTGTCAAACTCAGTTGTATATCATATATAGGGGTTTGACCTAATTCCGTTTGGGAACGGGATTCCTTTTCTAAAAAGAAAACTGACCAAACTGACCTGTTACGAGATGCTGTCCGTACGGCTCAACAGGAGCCGTACGCCTTCAACAAAGCCGTACGGTGGTCATCCAAAAATTCCCAGATTTTTCGCCTTTTTTCCAATCCTCTTTATTGTGTGTGACCCAATAGAATTATACTATGTTGGCAACGAGTCCGAATGAGTCAGAACCCGTAAATCATAAGTGGACTCTAGCAAGCCATTATGACTACCCAATTAGTATAACTTTGAAATTCCAAAGTAACCTAATAGAACATATCACAATCCCTTTGTCACGCGATATCATATTGGACATAAGTCATGGTTCACGTCAACTTATGTTGTCCAATGCTTTCTCGATCTCGAGTAGATTGATATGAGCAAATGACATCGAACACATCAATTCATTTGGGTACGGCCATACACTATTATCAATCTCACTCATCGAGTGGCCAAGCAGTTATTTCTCTTGAGAGAGGGATAAATCCCATCTTGACTTATCATTCTTCCTTACAAGAATTCGATTGTGCCAATCGTAGCCTTTATAACTTCCCGGTTTTGGGTAGTGTTTGAGTACGTCAAACATAATGTTCATCATGTGGAAGACCATGATAATCTCAGGTCTAAGGATAAATGCTATAACTATTATGATATTTAATTATGATATTTGACCATGACATAAATCTCATAACAGGTCTATCCAGTACTTGTTCTCCAACATGTACCCACCAGTTTAATCCGCATCATATGCACTATAATCATCATATGATTATCCATTATACTTATGCTAGCCCTTCATAAGTGCTAGGGACAATGATCATTATAATAAACATGCAAAAGATATAATAATCGGGTTTGTTATCTCTATAACAATGAAGCTATGATATAACGCTTAGGCCTTTCTCAAGGGCCTATGGCATAATATACAATAATCTCCCACTTGCACTAGGCTCAATCAACGCGTATCCAATACCCATTGAGCTTAGTTATGATCTTCATCATAATTGCAAATGAGCTTATGTAGGATAATTATCCTTGTTATTATCATTAGGTATTTTGCATATTTTGACATCTCCCATCTTTGACGATTTCTCGAGTAAGATAGAAACGTCTGAGTATATGTTTAGATAAGATATTAGTCCATTGACTTGTGTAATAACGATTATTGACACAATGGAGGTAATTAAATTAGTGACACTAGAAACGATTTCTAGTTTACTAATTAGAATCTTAATCTTAACATTTTCTAGTTGCATCTCATGCCACTAGACACTCAACCCTTTTGTAGAATAGTAATGGTCCATTTAGAACTCTTCTAACACCATTATTAGACGTAAACATGTATTTATACTGCAATATTTATCTTTGTTGGTCTATAAGAATGCATCTATGTAACTATTACAAGATCATTTTTCATTCCATAAAAGATCAAGAACGCATCCTTTTAGTTACTTTTAGAGAACATAAGAGTGTTTCTTAACTAGTGACTTTCACTAGGATCCGATTGGTATTATCTCATCATACTCCAAGTATATGAGACATCCGGTCTTAGTACATTTACATGGCTTACATGATAGATCCAATTGCCGAAGCATATGAAATCCTAATCATGTATTCTTGCTCATTAGCCTTCCAGTAATACTAAATCTTGCAAAGATTAATGACATTAGACTTTCGCAAGTAACCTCTCCAAGAGTCTTGCATAGTGAACTTTTCACTATCTTGTCTTTACTAGTACTTTGACTTTAACCAAACAACGTTTTATATTTATCTCCATAAATCTAAATTGCAATGATATAGGTGGTTTTTATCCACGTCTTTCATTTAGAAACTCTTTCAGAATGAATTATATGTCAACAACATATATATGACTAGGAATAATATTACGCTCCCACTAAATTTATTGTAATCACAAGTTTCATCTTTGATGAATTCAAACTCTTTGAATACTACATCAAAGTGAAATTTCACTCCTAGTAGTTTGCTTCAATCCATCTCATTAATTTCTGCAACTTGCATATTTTATTAGAATTTTATGGATCAATCAAAACTTTTAGGTTGTATCAAACACATCCTAATGTAAGTTCCTCTTAAGGAATATAGTTTTGACAACCATTTGTCATATTACATATTCGAAATATGAAGTCATGACAATTAGAATTCTAATAACATTAAGCATGATTATGAGTGATAAAGTTTCATCATAATCAACATTATGAATTAACTTTACTCAATTAGTCGTGCTTTATCAATATGCACCTTGCGATCCATGTCCGTTTTCTCCAAGAAAACTCATTTTCTATCCTATGGTTTTTAAGCCTTAGAGTAGAACAATCAAGTTCGAAACTTGATTATGATACATGGATTGCACTTTCAGATTTTATGACACCAAGTCATTGATCTAAATCCGGAGAGGACTTTTCATCTTGATAGGTAATAGGTCAATCATTCGCAATGATATCTTCCCAATTACTTTCTATTACGAGAAATAAATATTTCTTGTTATAGATAGTATCCTATCAGTTATGCAAATTTCTTGTGTATACTTGAACGAATTTCCACAACTCCTTGTGAATATTTGTTCAACTTCCATATTAGGTTCTATGTCATCTTATGGGTCTCGAACTTTTCGAGATACATCTTACTCCCACTAGCTCTTTAGAGATAAACGATTTATCTAGAAAGTGCTATTTAGAGTAACAAACGATTTGTACTCTAAGGGTGTAAAATTAATATCTTTAAGATATCCCATTAAATTACATTTATAAGATTTGGATGTGATTTTGTCCCAAACAACACTTTTCTCAAAATCATCACATCACAAATCTTATGAAAGACAAACCAAGTTTTTCTTTCATTCCATATCTCATATGGCATTAGTCGAACCTCCTTAGATGAAATTCAATTTAGTGTAAGCGCAACTGTTTCCAGCACATAATCCAGAGGGTTAATTAAAGATCAGTTTGACTTATCATGAGGCGAAAAACTGCATTTTTCAGACAATCTGTAAATTTCTGTAAACAGGAGCCGTACGGCTCAATACCAGGCGTGCGCCTAAATTATAGCCGTACGGTGGTTGTTCCTAGATTCTGTTTTCTTATTCTGAAGACTTTCTGCAGAATTCTCATAAAGTCCAAGGCTCAATTATTCATCACTTTGATCTGATCAGAGTACAATAATACTTTTGCCATGATATTTTGAAATCCTTTTCCAAGCATTGTTACTTTAATGAACTACATACATCAATATGTATTAGTCCAAAAGAGTACTTCCTTTTACTACTATTAGTAAGAGGTATCTTAATCAATTTACAAGGTCCACATAAATCACATGATTCGAAATCATGCGAATTAAAACTCCGTCCCATGGAATTTTAGATGCGTTTTCTTTTCATTTGATATAGACATAAATGCTTTTAAGAATGCAACGCTTACATCCTTAGATTCATATTTCCATTATTTACGTTATACTCATTATTTTATTCTTCCAAGATAAGGATATAAAGTCTCATTTATATGATTAGCAATACAATAAAGCAAATCATATTTAATGAAACACTTTCTTATTTGAAATAAGAAATATCCATAATCTTCTAATAAAGAAACCAAAATAATATTTCTACTTAAAAGTGGGAACATCATAACATTTGTTCAAAACAAATATGAACCCAATAGGTGAAGACACTTCGCAAGTTCCTATAAATAATGTCGCAACCTTTGCATCATTATCAACACATAGGTTAATCTTCACCCTTTTAAGCAGTCTTTCTATTTCTCAAGTCTTTCACATTTATACAAATGTGGGATCAATATCCGGTATCCAATACCCAAGAACTTAGATTTAGAAAGATAAACATAAATACTTGAACTGGTAGTCCTACTACACTTCTTTTTTGATATTTTAATTTAAATTATAATTCTTCCAATGGTCAATCATATTGTCATGGTGGCAATTACATCTTTTGGATTTTAGGTTTTAACCACTAATATTTCCTTAGGCTTGACAACTCTTGTCTTGCCTTTATCTTAAATCCTTGTCCATATTAACCTTTAGAATTTAAGAAGGTTTCCATTTGATATTAAGACTTAGCATTTTAAACATCAAATGTCGCTCATGAATTAATATCAAATCCGTTGTTAGTTCCAAACTAACATGATAACCAAGCCAACTAAGGTAATTAATATGTCTCTCCATGTTCAAAACATGAGAACTTATTAACATACCTTTCATTCATCATATGAATGTTAGGCTCTAATCAATCTCAAACTTTACTTGCCTCTCTTGCTTGTAGGAACGTTTCGTACGCGATTGCTTATCGCATAAGCATTCATATGTTTTAGATACTTCTAAAGTTCCAAACACATGATAGCAAGTCTTAGAACAATTAACATCAATAGAATCATTCACATGTTTCTAATCAATGTCTTTGTCCACCCTTAAGGCATTAGGATTCTTAGGAATAGGATTTATAAAGAATTCATAACTTCCGTTCTTCCGTTAGAACAATTCTTAAGCTCATGACTAGGTCAAGGAAGTTAATCTCATTCTCTTTAAGTGGGGTCAATCACAGTAATTATACATGATTATAGTTTAAGACATTCTACAATATATTCAAATAAATATACATATATATTTCATACCATTATCATTCAGAGATATTTATTGTATTTCATAAATACTCCCACTAAATTATACACCTTCAAATACAACTCTTGTATCATATAATTTAAGTAGGCTAAGATCCAACTTTAATTTAATTTCATGTCCGCTTTTGCGATACTGCTCAAATTAAATTGATTAGGTAGACAACTCTTTGTCAATCATATCATATATGATTCTTAGATCCTTTATGAGATTTGTTAGACATCTTATGTCAAACATGTTTTAATCTCATCTTCTGCCTTAGGCCCAAACTTTGTCTTTTGATAGCCTAATTAAGTAAAACCACGTTAAACGTATAGGAAACTCTCATTCGTCATCTTGCTCATACACTGATAGAATTAATGCACCTCGCTTTGGCAGAGCCCACATAAAAATACCCCGGTGTACTCACAAGTGTTTAATAATGGATTGGAACTTGACTTAAGTTTTAAGAAGGTTTATTTGCTTAGAGATATGCATCATATATTTAATTATGTCAAACATAATATAATATAGTCTTTGCATAATGTATGTTAACTAATCAAATTAATTAACTGAAGCAAAATCTTGTGATTTAATTATGAAGCAAATTTATGGGGACAGAATCTAAATTATCTGTAAACAATTTACAGATTGGATCTTTCATTCGCATTCTCAGAAATAAGGCGTAAGCCTGCCAGTGGTCCATGCAATGAATTAATCCAAATTTAGTTTCCTTTTCTTGCAAACTATTTGCACTTTGCTCATAAGGTTAAATTCTGAAACTTTGCTTCCGCAGAACATCTATATATTGAGAGCACAAAACGTACGGATGAACCTAAGCCAAAAGGCATCTACAATCACGTACTAAAATAAAGAAACCAAGTAATTTTGTATACGGCCGATACTAAGCCAAAAGGCATCCACAATTCCGTATAGAAAATAACTTGTTCCAAGATCATTCATTGTCTTATCAATGTCATATACTACAGCAATTCTGAACTCTTCAGAACTCTGATTTCTGCAATTTTCCGATTAAATCTGTTTCAGGAAACACGGTTTCGAAAACCAGCCATCTGAAACCAGATTCGATTTCTGATTCAAATTCTGTAAACGATTTACAGAAGAATCAGAAAAACCAGAAAACAAACAAAACTGCCACGAAATTCTTAACCAGCTGTACAGCTCCTACGGAGGCGTACGCCTAGTAGGGCTCCGTACGTTTCCAATGATCAGATTCCCAGATTTCCAGAATTTCTTAAATTAGATCAATCCCATTGTAGTGTTCATACATAATCAGATTATAACGACACGAAATTCTAGATTACAAATTTAAACCCATCTGATTCATATAATCCATAACCAATTTATTCCTCATACAAACTAGATCAAGATCATCAATAAAATAATCCAATTATAACATGATAATCTAAACATGCGATTATACATATGAATCCAATTAATATTACAATCACATAATCCCCATATAAACATGCTCATAGATTTTATATCTCATATATAAAACTCAAATCACACATTCATCTTATTATCATGTAGATATCATATAATCGAATTAAAAAATTTCAACATGATATATACTAAAATAATCAACAACGAACGGGGCTCTGATACCACTGTTGGGTTTTGATGCATCATGCGCAGCGGAATTAAACATATAAATCAAACACCCAAGAGGACCGGATCCGTGCATGTTGATTAAATTAAATACAAGATGAAAGAAACTAACCTTTGAAGATCACATCCATGAACACGGACTTCAAGGTGCTAAAGGAAACACCCTCCATCGGTATCCACACGTTGAACGGATATCAAGAACACCTTCTTGATCTGGATTGCTAGACCCATGGCTTGATGAAGAAACGATTTCTTCATCGGAATTATTTTGTCTTTGATTATTGTATATTGATGATCATGAATCATCAATTAAATAATCCTACCTCTTATAATTTATTGTTTCTAAAACAATTGTTTGTGATTTCTCAAATCACCATTGGAAGCTGTCAAACTCGGCTGTATATCAAATAGAGGGGTTTGACCTAATTCCGTTTGGGAACGGGATTCCTTTTCTAAAAAGAAAACTGAACAAACTGACCTGTTACGGGATGCTGTCCGTACGGCTCCTACCGTACGCCTTCAACATAGCCGTGCGGTGGTCATCCAAAAATTCCCAGATTTTTTGCCTTTTTTCCAATCCGCTCGATTGTGTGTGACCCAATAGGATTATACTATGTTGGCAACGAGTCAGAACCCGTAAATCATAAGCGGACTCTAGCAAGCCATTATAACTACCCAATTAGTATAACTTTGAAAGTCGAAAGTAACCTTATAGAATATATCACAATCCCTTTATCACGCGATATCATATTGGACATAAGTCATGGTTCACGTCAACTTATGTTGTCCAATGCTTTCTCGATCTCGAGTAGATTGATATGAGCAAATGACATCAAACACATCAATTTATTTGGGTACGACCGTACACTATTATCAATCTCACTCATCGAGTGCCCAAGCAGATATCTCTCTTGAGAGAGGGATAAATCCCATCTTGACTTATCATTCTTCCCTACAAGAATTCGATTTTGCCAATCGTAGCCTTTATAACTTCCCGTTAGGGGTAGCGTTTGAGTACATCAAACATAATGTTCATCATGTGGAAGACCATGATAATCTCAGGTCTAAGGATAAATGATATAACTATTATGAGATTTAATTATGACATTTGACCATGACATAAATCTCATAACGGGTCTATCCAGTACTTGTTCTCCAACATGTACCCACCAGTTTAATCCGCATCATATGCGCTACAATCATCATATGATTATCTATTAAACTCATGCTAGCCCTTCATAAGTGCTAGGGACAATGATCATTATAATAAACATGCAAAAGATATAATAATCGGGTTTGTTATCTCTATAACAATGAAGCTATGATATAACGCATAGGCCTTTCTAAAGGGCCTAGGGCATAATATCCAACAGAGAGATATATTCGGAAGCGGAGGATTCAACTCAAGGTGAAGTTGGGGTGATATGAATTTTGGTTCGGGGAGATTCAAAGTCAAGGTGGATATTGTTGGGAATATGCATTTGAATCTATGACTATTGGTTAAGGATATGTCAGCGACAAGTCGAATAATTCCTGGGACTTGAATTGGCAAAAAGAAATCCTTTTGGTACAAGGATTAAGATTTATTGGTTTAATTAGATTTCTTATTGGTACATGGAATTATTCAAGAATTAGGAAGTTGTTTCCTAATTAGAATAGAATTACTTTGTACACAAGAAATAGGATTCCAATTACTTTGTACACAAGGAATAAGATTCCTTCTTTTTTAGAGATTTATGTATTTATGACTATAAATACTACCCTCTCCCCTATCATTAGTTTTTGCCGGTCATCTTTGAGAGATACAAGTAGAGATCTAATATCTAGATTTAGGTTGACGGAATTATTGGGCTCAATAATTCGTTCAACTAAATTAGAGAAATTGTCTTTTGTAATTGTCATTGAATAGTAATATATTCTCCCTCCGCCCATGGACGTAGCCAAGTTGGTGAACTACGTAAATTCTTGTGTTGTGATTGATTATTTCTTTGATCATCGTTGTTTATTATTTTGCTCTAACAATTTTCCTTATAGGATTATCATTGTATAGTTTCCGTCTTCTACCTCGTGTATAAATATGCTACTCTTGTGGTTAATAATATTTGATTCTTTTATATTATCTTCTCTTCCTTGTATGATTAACTTCGTCTTTCTCTCCCTATTATATCAGTATATACAATCCATCATCCCAATCAAAGGACGAGCCCTCCCTAAGAACTTGATGGACCAAGGAACCTAAGAATTTCACTATGGAAGTCGGCACAAGAGAAGTAAGAAGCAACACAAGGCCATAAACGGAGAATAAAGTCACACTCGATGGTGAGAAAAACCATAGCGGTTTCTGCTATATCTATGTGAAAGGTCCCGGTTTTCATTAAAACACGCTTAAGGCCAAAATGATAAGAAATATCCGCAGCGGATGGATATTTTCTTAAGCCTTATAGTGGTTGTCTAACATATATATTCCTAATATCTTTGTCAATTTTATATTGTCTATGTGACCAAGCAATAATATATTAATGCAAGAATATAATTGAAATAAAAATTAAAGTGCAAGACAAGAAATTAAAAGAGACAAGAGGCGAGAATTTTTAAAGTGGTTCGGAGGCAAACCCATCTCCTACATCCACCCCCACTGTCCCTGACAAGTGAGCTCAATCCACTATAATATTCTCTTCTTACAAGAGTTACAAGGATCGAAAAGGAAAGTTCATTTGAACCCCCTCTACTTGATTGACACTTCAATTAAGGTTGCTTCTTCCAAAGAGAAAAATGAAAAATAAAATCACAAGAGTGAATACCAATGCAGTTCTTCCTTGGATTGACACTTGAGTTGTCGGATTCCCCCTTAATGTTTGCAAGGTTTGGTTGGGTTGATGTTTAAAGGTTTAAAAGGGTGAGGGAATAAATGGTGAAGAGTTAAAAGATAATGTGGAAATTGGTGTATATTGCTCACCTGGGTATGAGGGATATGGTGGTGCAAACACAATAGTGGATAAATGGGGAAGGGTTAAAGGGTTGGGTTCTTAGGGTGTAAACCTTAGTGTGTGCAATTGGTGTTTATTGCACACACTAGGTGAAAGCATTCTGAGGGAGGGTAATTTTTGTGTGAGATACACACTGGTAAATGGGGTGTTTGGTTTCAATTTATAAAAGAAAAATATGAAGTAGCCGTTTGGATGGTCAAAAGAAAGGCTTCAATGTTGTCTTGGTCTTCAATGTTTTTTCTCTTCAAACTTGAATGCATATTGTTGGGGAAATGAACAATAGCAGCTTCATAAACTTCTCTTCCACGTTCAATGTGTAGTCTTGAATGTGTAGGATGATGAAATGAAAATTTTCACTTTGAACCCTCAACTTTTGGCTATCGTTGTTTTCACCTTTTGGTAATTTGGTGTAACTTTTCACTGGTTGGATGGATGCACAATCTGATTGCACACTCTTGTAGATCATTAAATTAGATTTCTAACGAGTCTAATATTGAATATTTTGCGGTCTCGATAGGTGGTGAAAACCATTGTTGAAAAACATGGAAAACTTGGAGGGTCTTTGTGTAAGTTTGGCAACTTTCCTTTCTTGACAATTTAGACCATGTAACTTTGTCCCGTTAAATGATCAATTTTCACCAAAACAATAAGTTAAGACCAAACAATTTCCCCCTTTTTGGTGAAATATTGGTCATTTTAAACTCTTAATGGCTTGCTCCAAAACTCCATAAGCCAAAAGAATGACATTGATCATTTGACTCTCTAGAAAATTTGAGCAGATTTTCTGGTCAACATCATGGGTTTTTATGTATTGACTTGGAAGGTCCTGGGGTGTGTGGATATACTTTTTGGAAGGGTTTATGAGTTAACTTTAAGTGGGAAAAGACGGTTCGGGATTTCAGGTTTTGAAGAGGGATATATTGCATTTTTGGTGAGAGGTGTTTGACATGAGTCTGATGTCAGGAAATTTTGGGTCTGCTGTACCCTTCAAATAGGCGCCATTTTTCACTCATAAACAATAAGAATGAAGGGAGGGTCTTGTTTGAAATTTCTTTGTGTCTAGTTTACACAGGAAAAATCGGTTTGGGGTTTCGATATCGGGAGAATGAGATATTATGTTTTTTGTGGAAGATGTCAAACCAGATTTTGGGTTAGCTGTCAAGTGTTTCGGGGTTGGTGTCTGAGGGAGGGCTTGTTGTTTAGGGCTCACTGTCTGGGGGATTTCAAGGGTATGCTTTCCAAGTGTTTGGTGTCGAGGGGTTTTTTGTCGAAGAGGATCTGTCTTAGCTGTCAAGAGGTTAAGGTCTTAGCAGCCAAGAAGTTGGGGTTAGCTGTCAAGAGGTTGAGGTTAGCTGTCTGCGAACAGAAACTTCAAATAAAATCTGGTATTGACTCACAAGGTTGTAGGCTTTGAAATTGTACTTTGGAAAGGTATATGAGTCTAATTTACTCACAAAAATCGGATTGCAATTTTGTTGAATGAAGAGAGAGAAATTGCATTTTTAGTGAAGGGTGTCAAAGCTGAAATTCAGATTTCCAGCAACATGTTTCATTTGAAATGGGTATTCTGAAGAAAATGGGTCAAAACAAATCCTTTAAAAAGGCTCGGTTCCCCTCAAATTTGTTCTTCGTGCCGTATGTTCTTCTTGCATCCAAGTTTGCTTCGACTTTGATTGAGCTTCATGATTCCACTAGTATGTCGAGCATCCATTTTCATTCTCCTAAAATCACAAACGAGAAGAAGTAAATGATTCTTTATAATCAAATAAATAAATTTAAGCACAAGGGGAATTTCCAAATTCTAGTAATTCAAAGCCCAACATAAGCAAGCAGTGGGCATGAGGGTTGCACCAAAAGAGGTGCCAACGAGTTTGCCGGTCAGTGCCATCGAGCCCAAGGAAAATGATTAATCTTCCCCCTAGCAACTACCCTAGAGTCTCTAACTCGTGACCTCGCTTCGTCTTACCAAAAATAAGGAAACTTGGGAAATGATCCAAGATGATCAAATAGGGTGTTCAAGCACAAAAATATGTTAGACATATAAGCATGGATCTTCATGAGATGTTAAGCTCGGAGACACTAAAGTCTCTAAGAACCAAGCTCTGATACCAATTGAAAGGTCCCGTTTTCATTAAAACACTCTTAAGGCCAAAATGGTAAAGAAATATGCGCAGCGGAATGGATATTTTCTTAAGCCTTATAGTGGTTGTCTAACATATATATTCCTAATATCTTTGTCAATTTTATCTTGTCTATGTGATCAAGCAATAATATATATTAAATCAAAAGGATAATTGAAATAAAAATTAAAGTGCAAGACAAGAAATTAAAAGAGACAAGAGGCGAGAATTTTAAAGTTGTTCGGAGGCAAACCCATCTCCTACATCCACCCCCACTATCCCTGACAAGTGAGCTCAATCCACTATAATATTCTCTTCTTACAATAGATACAAGGATCGAGAAGGCAAGTTCCTTTGAAACTCCTCTACTTAATTGACACTTCAATTAAGGTTGCTTCTTCCAAAGCGTACGTTCAAACAAGCCTCCACATTTCCTCACTGGTAGGCTGCCATGCGCGAAGAAATTATTGCCTACACAAAAGTCAGACTTGGTCTCTTGTCCCGTATCACTCCACCATGAATGTTGTCGGTTGTCGGTGGATTTTTGAAGTTAAACGGAAAGCTGATGGGTCTATTGAACGACACAAAGCACGTCTTGTTGCTTAGGGGTTCACTCAGCAGGCTGGCCTTGACTATGAGGAGACTTTTAGCCCCGTTGTCAAACCATCCACGGTTCGTACTATTCTTTCTCTTGCTCATTCTCGTTCTTGGGATATTCAACAACTTGAGGTCTGTAACGCTTTTCTCAATGGCGTTATTCATGAAGAAGTCTACGTGAAACAACCCCCTGGTTTTGTTGATCCGTCCCTTCCTACTCATGTGTGCAAGTTACACAAGATTTATACGGTCTCAAACAATCTCCTCGGGCATGGTTTCATCGTCTTCATGCATTTCTCCTTCAACACGGCTTTGTCAACAGTCTTTCGGATTCCTCTCTATTCATTCGTCATCAGCATGGCTCTACTGTTCTCCTATTGGTCTATGTCGATGATATCATTGTCATCGGTCTTCTTTTACGGCTGTGTCTGCAGTCTTGGATGCCATCTGCACCACCTTTGAGAGCCGTCGATTAGGCAATCTCAGCTTCTTCCTAGGTATTGAAGCTACACGCTCGTCTTCTACCTTGAATCTTTGTCAAACTAGGTATGCTCTTGACCTCTTGGAACGGTTTAATATGAGTGACTGCAAACCCATGCCCACTCCTACTATTCCCCATTCTCGGCTCTCTTGCTCCGACGGTGATGTTCTCACGGATGCCACTGAATTTCGTAGTATTGTGGGTGGTCTCCAGTATCTTACTTTGACCCGTCCTGATATTGCCTTTCCGTCAATCAGTGTGCCAGTTCATGCATCAACCATGTTCCTCCCACCTCATTTGCCGCCAAACGGATCTTACACTTCATAAAGGGCACGGTTTCCTTGGTCTCTCCTTCCAGTCTTCTCCTGATCTCACACTCCGTGCTTACTCAGATTCCGATTGGGCTGGTGACCCAGATGATCATCGTTCAACTACCGGCGCTTGCATTTTCGTGGGTCCTAATATAGTTTCTGGACACAAGAAACAAACTACCGTTTCCCGCTCCAGCAGTGAAGCCGAGTATCGTGCTTTAGCTACTACTACTGCCGAGCTACGGTGGTTTTTCGTTCTTATTTCGGGAATTAAAACTTCCATTTCCTCCTCCCTTATTATTTTGTGATAATATCTCTGGCTCTACATATGGCCCACAATCCAGTTTTTCATGCTCGTACTCGCCATATCGAGATAGATTATCATTTCATTCGTGAGTTGGTTACAAGAGGTTTTCTCAAGCTCCGATTTGTCCCTCCTCTGAGGATTAACTTGCGGATCTTTTCACTAAGGCCTATCTAAACCGCGCTTTCAAATTCTCTCCGCCAAGCTGCATCTTCACTCCGGACGTCTTGCTTGAGGGGGGTATAAAGACGTATATGTGTGGAGATATTCTCCATATCTTAGGCCTTGTATTTATCACTTAATTATAGTTAGTTTGTATTATATTTAGGATAATCATGTATATAGGAGAGTATATCTTAGTCCAAGGAAGAGTCCTAAACTTCTTAACATCAATACACACGGTTGTATATATGTACTAGTATCATTTGTATCAATAACAAGGAAACTATTTCCCAGCGTCTGCCTCTCTCGTTCTCTCTCTTTTCATGCCGTGTGTAAACCCTAACGTTTACACAGTGGACACAAGAGAAGAAGTTGAGAAGACATTTTATGGCTTTTTTTAATATTGCAAGAATTACATGAGAAAAACTAGATGGAATTGATAAAGAAAAACTAGTACTTAGTAATCTAAGGATAGGAGGGGAGGCGTGTCCTAGTCTATGATGCCAAAAATGCGAGAAGCAACGCTGGAGAGTGAATGAATGGAAGGTGATGCCACAGGTAGACGCCATTCTCAAGAGTTCCATGGAGAAGGATT
>JAOWBW010001180.1:104531-153918 GCA_026119855.1 Campanula takesimana | reverse complement strand
CCGCCCGGTACCACCCGGCGCCCGCTTATTTGGGCAGAGGGTCAAGGCCCTTTTCCGGCTTATTCAGGCGCCCGCCTGGTTCACCCAAGCGCCTGCTGGTTGACCAGGAGGCCCAGAATAATTCCAGAAATTCCCTTGAGGTCCTTCGACCCTAAATTCCAATATAGTCCTCTTATTTAAGATTCGTTCTATTGTGTGTGACCCTCTAGGATTATACTAAGTTGACAATGGGCTCAAACATGATCCCATAAGATATGATTAGGTTCTAGCAAACCGTCATACCTACCCAAATAGTATATAACTAGATACAAGTTCGCATTCCTTTAGAATATGTCACAATCCCTTTGTCCACGATGCCATTTGAACACAAGTCATGGTCAAACAGTCAACTTGTTTTGTTCAATACTTTCTCGATTCCGAATCTGTTGATAATTCAAATGCAATTGATCCAATCAATCCATTTGTGTCCGGCCGAACATTTCATCAACATCATTCCTTCGAGGGGCCCAAGCTTGACATCTCTCTGTGGAGGGACAAATCCATTTAGCTTACTATTCTTCTCAACGGGAATCCGATTATGCCAATCATACCCTTTATAACTACTCGGTTAAAGTAGCGTTTTGAATATGTCAAACATAATGTTCATCAAGTGGAAGACTATAATAACTTCATGTCTAAGGATTCAAATGACATAACTAATATGAGGTATATGTTCGACATAGACCATGACATAAATCTCATACAGCGGGTCATGTCCAGTACCTTGTTCCAAACAAGTACCCATAAATCTAACATGATCATCCCATGATCATTTAGCCTTTATACTAGTGCTTAACAAGTACTAGGGACGGAGATTATTATAAGTAAACATGAACAACAATAATAATCAAAACATCTCTTTATTGATATGAAATAAATGATAACAATTACAACGTTTATTAAACGTGCCTAGGGCACCATTACCAACAGATACCGCTACCGATGAGCTCACCCAAGAGGACTTGGATGCCATCGCGGAACATGTATTCCCCTACTTTCTTAATGAAAAAATAGATCTTTCTGAGTATCCTGAGATTGCCAGCGTCCTAAATGATGAATTAACTAATAACTCTAACAAATTAGATAATAATGAGTCATATGACGAGATAGATCAAGAAAACGAACAAATCTTAAAACAAATTAATAAGCAAGTAGGTCTTCATGGCGGAAATGGTCCTATTGATGCTGAAGAAATGCAAACAGTTAATCTGGGGACGAACGATGATCCGAAAGAGACCAAGATTGGCAGTTTCTTCAAGGGGGAAGACCGACAAGCCCTCATAGCGCTTCTCCGAGAATTCGTGGATGTGTTCAGTTGGTCCTACAAATATATGCCGGGGCTAGCCAATTCGATTGTTGAGCACAAGATACCGCTGCTTCCCGATTCAAAGCTAGTCAAGCAGAAACTCCGCAGAATTAAGCCAGAGTGGTCGGTACAAGTCAAACAAGAGATAGAGAAACTCTTGAGTATTGGGTTCATCAAAGTGATAGAGTATCCAACTTGGTTGGCCAATATTATACAGGTTTCCAAGGCAAATGGAAAGGTCCGCGTTTGTGTTGATTTCCGTGATCTCAACAAAGCATCTCTGAAAGATGATTTTCCTCTTCCCATTATAGACATGCTCGTTGACAATACCGCGAAATACGAAGTCCGTTCGTTCGTAGATGGATTCGCCGGTTACAACCAGATCCTCATGGCCGAGGAGGACCAACACAAAACAGCGTTTACCACACCTTGGGGAATGTTCTGTTATACAGTCATGCCATTCAGACTTAAAAATGCCGGAGCTACTTATCAGAGAGCTGTAACTGCGTTGTTCCGCGACATGATACATAAAGAAATGGAGGTGTACGTTGATGAGATGATCATACACTCCAAAGGCTCCGATGGACAGCACTTTGTCGACCTCAGAAAGTTCTTTGAGAGGTTGAGACACCACAAGATGAGACTTAATCCGGCCAAGTGCATATTTGGGGTAGTTAAAGGAAAGGTCCTTGGGTACATGGTCACTGAGCGTGGTATAGAAGCAGATCCTGCTAAGATCAAAGCCATCATTGACATGCCTCCACCTAAGATGCAAAAAGAAGTCAAGGGATTTATGGGTCGCCTTCAGTACATTAGTCATTTCATTAATCAACTCACGATGATGTGCGAGCCCATTTTTAAGCTCCTCAAGAAGAATGCATCCCTAGAATGGACCGAAGAGTGCCAACAAGCCTTCGGAAAGGTCAATGAGTACTTAATAAATCCGCCAGTGTTGGTTCCACCGCATAAAGAGAAATCGTTGACCTTGTACCTCACAGTCAATGATACTGCATTAGGGGCTATGCTGGCACAAGAGCAACCTGATTCGAAGAAAGAAAATGCCGTGTACTTTGTCAACCGTCGCTTCCAAGGGGCTAAACTATATTACTATGCATTAGAAAAGTCGTGTGCTGCACTGGTATGGGTGGCTGAGAGATTAAATCCGTACATGGAAGCGTTTCCTGTACAACTGATTGCCCGAATGGACCCAATAAAGTACATCTTCGAGAAGTCGCTTGTTTCCTCTAGGATAGCTAAATGGTACTTCATGCTCACGGGGTACGATATTACTTACATCACACAGAAATCCGTAAGAGGAAGAGTCTTTGCTTATCATTTAGCCCAATTTCCATGTGATGAAGCGAAGGGGGAAGACCCGCGATTCCCTGATGAGGACATCATGGCAATAGCAGAAAATAAGTGGCAATTATTTTTCGATGGCGCTGCCAATAAATGGGGATATGGCATTGGCATGTTACTAGTAGATCCCTCAGATTTCTACACTCTACTTGCAATACGCCTTGACTTTGAGGCCACTAACAATATTACCGAGTATGAAGCTTTCATAGCGGGGCTTAAAGCAGCCTTAGAAAGAAATGTGACCGAACTAGAAGTGTATGGAGATTCACAATTTATAATCTACCAGCCACTCAAGAAATGGAAGGTACAAGATCCTACACTCCAGATATATAACGACCATCTCCAAGACTTGGTCAAACAGTTCAAAGAGGTCACTTTATACTACCTTCCTAGAGATAAGAACCGCTTAGCAAACTCGCTAGCTATGCTAGCATCACTTGTGGAGATTCCCGAATGGACTGAGGTTAAAACCTTCAAAGTCGCGAGGCGAACGACTCCCGCTTATTACTCAATCCTAGACCTGCACGACTGCAAAGAAGAGTGTGGCTCTGTTTCCGTGAATACCTTGGACGATAAACCTTGGTATCATGATGTATGGCGTTTCCTCTTAGATGGGACATTTCCATCAGACGCATCACCTAAAGTGAATATAGCCCTCAAACGGTTTGCCGCTCAATTCGTTATCATAGGTGATCGCCTCTACAAGAAACACCACGAGCAGTGTCTACTTTGTGCCGACGAACACGAAGCCGTAGAAATCATGGACCAAGTCCCTCAAGGAGTCTTTGGAACTCACATGAATGGCAATATGCTAGTAAAGAAAATCATCCGACTAGGATACTATTGGGCCACAATGGAAGCCGATTGCACCAACATGGTTAGGAAATGCCACAAGTGCCAGATACATGCCAACTTACAACACGCACCACCGTCCGTGTTATACCCCATGACATCCCCTTGGCCATTTTCTATATGGGGAATAGACGTCATTGGAAAAGTTTCACCGACAGGTCATAATGGGCACTCATTTGTATTAGTCGCTGTTGATAACTTCACTAAGTGGATCGAAGCTCAATCCTACAAAGTCTTGAATGCCAGAAAGGTGGCTGAGTTCATTAAGACCAACATCATATGCCGATACGAGGTACCTCATGAGATGATATCTGACAATGGCACACACTTTGAGAAAGAATGTGACCAACTACTTGCAGAGTACAAAATAGAGAGACATAAGTCGTCACCGTACCGATCACAAACCAATGGAGCAGTAGAAGCTGCTAACAAAACCATTGAGACCATCATTAGGAAAATGGCTAAGTCTGGCAGAGACTGGCCCGACCAGCTACCTTTTGCACTCTGGGGCTACCGCACTTCAATCCGTACTGCCACCGGTGAAACCCCATACGCCCTAGCCTATGGGATGGAAGCAGTGCTACCAATCGAACTAGAAGTACCATCACTAAGGGTTCTCCTGGAAAACCAAGTGAACGAAGTCCCATGGTTAGACAGCCATTATGAACAACTAGCCCTGCTAGATGAACGACGACTCCGAGCCACCGAGCATATCCAAGCGTATCAATGGAGAATGGCCCCAACATTCAACAAGAAAGTCAAATCCAGAAACATCAAAGAAGGGGACCTTGTCCTGCGTGAACATCGTCCTAGACCATTCAATCCTATGGGAAAGTGGGGACCCATATGGATAGGCCCCTATATAGTCAAGAAGGTATTCTCCGGAGGAGCGGTACAACTCGCAGACCTAGATGACGATCAACTGTCGAAGCCCGTCAACTTGGACAAGCTGAAGAAGTACTATTCATGAGTCCATCCCCTATTTTAAAAGAAAAGAGGAAAGCTCGCTAGGTTGAAAACATGCAAGGGCGGCCTAGGCAAAAATTAGAGCAGAGAGCACGACAAAAGGAGCCCGCTAGATTGAAAACCTGAAAGGGCGGTCTAGGCAAAAATTAGGGTGTGCATATAAAAAAAAAACAATAGGGGACAGTCTCATACGAGACACCTATGTCTCGTGCGAGACATGTCAGTCAGCAGACATATTTTTCTCTTTCTTAAACAAGAACTACAATGACCTGAGCTCCTTATTTAATTGATGTAAAAGGAGAACGTAGGCAGCCTTTTGGTCCGGTCTATTCAATAAATAAAATCAAGATCTTGTCTTCTTATTAATTGAATGCATTTCAAGAAAGCAATATGAAAATCTCCAACATGAATACCAACTTGCAAAATAAAATACATAAAATACTAAAAATCCAAGCATTGGTTTATCTAAGCAATCTCTCGATACTCCTAAGGATCTATTTCTTCCTTAGCTTAGTAGGGGCTTGACCACGATCCGCCTTGTCATCCCTCTTCCTCTTGAACCAATGTATCTCGAAACCGGCAGGAACATCAAGTCGATTGAACACCGAGGGAGTCAGTCTCACAAACACATGAGGCCTATCCAGAGCTTGGAATTTACCAGGAAGTCCGTTTGCTCTCTTCTCGTAAAAGTCACTATCCAGAAAGTCTTTAGTGGCATCTACTCTGACATTAGACGGATCTTCCTTAGCTTCCTTCTTCTTTAAATTCAAGCTAGGTTCAAATTGGCCCCCCAACAGAGAGCGGCGGATCTAATCAATACCTTCAACATTGGGACGGAGTTCCGAGAGAAACCAATCCAAGTATTTATCCGACAAATAGATGCTTCCTCCATCATGACGAAGATTGGTCCAACGATCCATAGTGGTGCCTTGCCCCCAAGCGCGAGCCAAGCTCGTAGAGAACTCTGAGTCCATGAAAGAAATGTCTCGAGGTCATCCCCTAACACGAAAGTGTCCTGCTGTTGACCGAATTGTCGCATTACCCTCCGAGAAAAATAGGAAGAGGAGTCTCTCAAACCCGGAAGGACGACCCTGTCGTACCCAAGGGTATTATCTACGAACCTCCTCACCTTCCAAAAGGATGGGCACCAAGCAATATCTTTGGTCTCAGCTTTAGCAAGAAGATGAGCCCACTCCTAAATGTTGAGACCCTTCACTAACAGTCTCCGCCTATGGAAAGCATAAGGTGAATACTCGATCGGAGAGTCCAACAATTTGAAATGTTCTCTGAGCCAAATAGTCAACAATGTCCACGAGCTCCGTGTTCGCCATGCCACACTTGCTCATGAAAAGTACGCTTCCAAATAAGCATAATGCCAAGAGGCAGCACTGGGAATCCACACCGTGACCACGAGTCACTCGACCCTTAAATATCCTAGGCAAAGAGTGGAGATCGACATAGCGGTTATGAATATAACTCTGCGCCTCAGGAAGGCCAATACTCAATAAGTCCCTAAGATACTCCGCCGGTACCTTGTCACAATTGGGAACCGCAATCACCCCGGTCAACGGCATATCTAAGATAGCCGCCATCTCCTCTACAGTAGGGACCATCTCATTAAGTGAAAAGTTGAAAAGATGAGTCGAGGGATCCCAAAAGCGTGCAACTCCCTTTAAAAGGTCCCATTCCGGTTTTAGATTCTTCAAGGTGAAAAGAATCTTGAAACCGAACATCTCCACGAATCTCTCTTGGCGAGGTTTATTAAATGACCGAAAGAATGTTGCTAAATCATTCTTGTAGCGTTCCACTAATTCTGAGTCCAAGGAGAACTCATCAACAATTATTGATGAAGTGACGGACTTACTTAGGGCCATTGGGAGCAAAAGGTTGAGAATTTTACTCTAAGAGAGAAGTTCCCAGAACTGATTTAAGGATGCATGGTATTCTAGGATGGACTAGAGGTGTTTATATACAATTTTGGACACCAAATCCTCGAGGAAAAAGGAGAAACAGCCGCAGATTCAGAGGATGACTCATATGAGACATCGATGTCTCGTACGAGGCATCTCCCCATTCAGAACAGCAACAACTCTGCTCAAATCCCAGGTTGTCCGGCAAGTCAAAACATGTCTCAATCACCCCAGAAACTCACCCGAAACAGTTCATACATCACATACAAATAGCCCAACGCGAATCCATCTCATAAAATTACCCCTCGGTTGACCAACTAGACGTGAGTCAATCCATTTAAACAGTCAGAAATAAAACTAAAAATCAACTAATGTATTGTGTGTAAGAGTTAGGAAATAATTGTTGCATAGGTACAAAACAAAGAAAGAAAAAGTTGTCTTCGCCTACGCCGAGGCAATAAATACATCATCAACAAAAAGAGGGGACAAAGGGGATCCTATCTACTCGGCATTAGAAGGAAGGAGACGTCACCATTGCCACATGATCACTCATCTGTCCGAGGTCTCTTCCCGCAAGAGGCTGACTCTGCTGTCTGACGAGCCAACCGGCCTAAGAGTTCCGCAGTCTCTCTCTTTACCCTCTTGGCATAGGCCATAAACTAGGCAAGCCATCCCGCGACCTCTCAACACTCGGCGGCAATAAGCACCTGTTGAGAAGAAACAAATAGAGATATCAAAATATTCAGATAAATGATAAATAGAGAGATGAAATGGTAGAATGACAAGAAATGACGGAAGAAGGGTCATAAATCATACCATGGTCGCGTCAGTAGGAGGTATGAGTCCCTCAGGCACATCGTACTGGGCGGGAAGGTCCTCGGTACTCTCTATTCCCTCAGCCACGCTGTAGGAGAATGAAGCTGGTCCAAGCTGTGGATGAAAAGGGACATGAACAACCCCCTAAGCCTGAGCCTGATCACCCTCTATGATTAACCGGGGTATGAGACGAGTGAGGAAGTCCTGATAATCAGCCTCCAAGGACATATGGTCAAAAGCATCCTGACCAATAATAAGGTCCCCTCTCTACTCCTCCGCAATAGCATAAGAGTTAAGCATATGAGCCGGCGGGTCTAGAGGAACAACGACATCAAGTCTGCCACCACCCTACTGGCGAGAGACTCTCTATCCTAAGTAGAAGAATCCCCTACCAAGGCCGATCATCAACAGCCTCATACCGGCAAACCCGTGAACATGGTCAATGCCCAAACTCCGCCATGGGAAGAAAGCGACAGCGAACGCAGGGACAGCTTCCCATCTATCAAAATACAGCCTCATACGCTCCACCGGCATATCATCCCCCTCTGCCTGCTCATTATGGGTATCCCTGTTACCCCGGCGCCATCTCAGAGTATCTGGGAACATAACAGTGTTGTCTCGAAGGTTGAAAGTGAAGAGACCAAACATGGCATAACCCCATACCTGCAAAGTGGGAGAAACATAGAAAAATGTCAAAACTGAATGAGTTACTAAGACAGAAAGTAAACTGGGGCTGAAACAAAGGAGGAATACAGAAGAAGATGAGTATTATACCTCCCAAGCATGACAATAGCCGCCTAAGCCAGCGTTCGTCCGATCACGTGAACTCTCATCCATGGCTACATAGCAGTGGGCCAAGCCACCAGAACCCCAGCTAGCATCAGTAACATGCTACATATCTATCAACACACTCAAAAGAGTGAACAAAGCAGTCGACGCATGATTGGCAAATAGCATCTCAGAAAAGGCCCACCACAGAAAGCCGCGGACAGCTGCAATACGGGTACCGGTCAGATGCATCTGACCAGCATTAACAGTAACATAGGCATTGACCTTGTCCCTAAAGGACTTCAAAGGGACACCCTTACCTAGGGTACGCACAGAGAAGCCCAGAAAATGCATCATATCGTCCCTGCTAGGAGTAAAGTCCGCATCTACCTCAAGTGGCTCACCGAAGATGGCAAGCCCAGTAATGGCATGAAAGTCAGTAGGGGTCATGGTAACCTCCACTCACCGCATATGCATGGTATGAGTACTATCCAACCAGCGCTCCCAGATGGTCTGGAGCAAGTGCACGTTCCTCTTTCACCGACTAGACCGTCAAAGAAGGGTTTCAGCCCAAGATTCTCGATCTCTTCCTTCATCTCGCCATTGAGAGTTGGCCACCTCTCAGCAACCGCCCGTACATTGCCTCTACAGTTATTCATCACCTTGAATGACTGCAAACAACAAAGGCAAAAGAGACAGATTTCAGAAAGTTGGTAAAATCCTCATTTAAGCATTTTACTCGAAAGTTGCAGAATCGCCTGAAGAGATAGTCGAAATCATGTACTACTATACTACAATGACTTTAAACATCAACAAGGAGGGAACTCCATCGAAAGATCAGCCATGCATGATAAACCCTAGCAGCGATAATTCTAGGCAAAAATTGACGAAAGTCGAATTTCTAAAACACTAAATTGAGACATGCAACAACGAAATTGACATGGAAACTCAATCAAAGGAAGAGATCCTTACCCGCCTAGTCCGAACGGCGTGAGAAATGTGGTCCTTCAGGAACGGGCACAACTCATTCGTCACCCACACTTTACCTATCATATGCCTACCAAAGAGGTGCTCTTTGTGGGATCGATGCACACCGGCCATTTGAAAGGGTTAGGAATCACTAAAACTTGGTGAAAATGGAGATTTTTGAGTGAGAAAATCGCCCAGGGTCAAAAGCTCCTGAGAATGAAATACGAAAACTGATTTGAAAATCACTTTCAGCGCCTAATATGCCTCTGTTCTGCGCAAAAACAGAGAAGTCTCGCACTAGACATCGTTCCCTCGTACGAGGTATCCCCAGAAAAATCTCAGAAAACCATGTTTTCTTGGGAAATTCCAGAAAAGCCCTGCTTTTAGCAGAAAGGTCAGAAAAAGCCCTGCTTTAGAGCAAGAGGTCAAATCTGAACCCGGTTCAAGATGGAACATTGAGTCGTCAACAAATGGATATTTTCAGAATTGGAACAAGCAAAGTTGTTTCTCAGTATGAATTTATTCTCACCGCACATCCAAGATCATGGGTGAGCAACGAAATCTACATCAGCAAACTTTAAATCCCATGACTGTCATCAAGACGTAAGTTAATGGCACATGATTTACAACCGGGTATCCCACGACTGTTATCAAGACATAAGTTAATAACACAGGATCCCACCATTCGGAGTCCCACAATTGTCATCAAGGTGTAAGCTAATGGCATAGGATTCACATTTTCAATGGAAAGGCAGTCTCGTTGAAAGAGGAAGCAAGGTCCGAGTAATTGGCGTCTCTAAATCCGGGTATCCCACGACTGTTATCAAGACGTAAGTTAATAACACAGGATCCCACCATTTAGAATCCCATAATTTCTATTGAGATTTATGTTAATGGCATAGGATTCACTATTCTGGTGAATAAGGCAACCTCGTTGGAAGGAGAAGCAAGGATCCAAGTAATTGGCGTATCCAAACCCAGAGTCCGATAATTGTTATCAAGACGTATGTTAATAACATAGGATTCACATTTTCCGGTGAATAAGGCAACCTCGCTGGAAGGAGAAGCAAGGTCCGGGTAACTGGCGTCTCCAAAAAATCGAAGACGGTTCGTCATCAACAACAGGGCATGTTCAGAATTGGAGTCAAAGAGATTGATTCCTCAGTATGAATTACAACTAGAGACGGTTCGTCATCAGCAAAAAAGAGCATATTCAGAATTGGGTCAAGGCCATTGATTCCTCAGTATGGGTGTTGGGTATGCTTATCTCTTAACCCTCCTATTGTTGTTAGAATTAACTGATACCATCACCTTAGAGTATTTTATGGACTTTAGGACCCTATGTAAGAAGTTTAAAAAATTCAATTTTTAGCTTAGTCCATTTTATAGTCTAGGCTTAGAATATAGGAGTTAGAGCGAAAAGGATTGAAGAACTAAGCAAGACTGTGGTCTCTGCGCAGGACTTCCCTGCGCAGGACATCACTGCGCAGGACATCACTGCGCAGGTCTCCTCTGTGCAGCATTTTATCTTCCTCAGTTTTCGATGCATTCAGATTACCCAAACTTGGAAAGCGCTTAGAAAATGTACGCTTATCAAAATGCTGAGTTATGTAGAAAGGACAAATCAAGCACTCAGCATATCCAACGGTGGAGATGCGCTCAAGTGAAATATTTCAAATGAAGACAGCTGTCATCCTTCTAGAAGAAGCTTTTGAATTTGGTCTTCATGCTCAGTCTCTATCTGCTCAAAGACACCTGCGCACCAATCATATTGTTCCAGGTCATCAACCTTGATCAGAGCCCCAATGGCTATAAAGGACATCTGCGCACTAATCATATTATGCCAGCTCATCGTCCTTGCTCAGAGCTCCAACGGCTAGTTTTAAGCTCTCTACTATAAATAGCCTGCTCATCTTCATTTCCAAGTTGCTAGAGTTTGTGCTTACTAAGTATCCTTCAAGTTCTGAAGATTGCTGCTTAATATTCCCAGATTCAAGAACAACCTTCAAACCTTCATACCTTCAAACTCCTGCCCAGATCCTAAGCCTTATATCACCAGAATTCCTCGTGCTCTTCATCTCATAGATTCATAGAGCCCAGAATTTCTGACACACACATACCTCTTGAAGCTTCGATCATATAGATCTTACTTCTTAAGATACACCGGTTTAGTCTAGGATTTGCTCTTCATAGCTTAGATTTTGATTTGAGTTTTGATTCTTTGTAATCTTGTAAAATCTTCTCACATCAATATAAATCTCATTAGAAAATCCAATACTAACCATCTTGGTAGAGGACGTAGATCTTTCATCGATCGAACCTCTCCAAATCGCTTGTTCATTATTCGTACTGCTTATTTCCTGCTTGCATTAATTCTTAAGAGTTGCTGTGTTTGATCTTATCAGATTAATTTTTGCTGCTCATTTTTGTTATTGCTTATTTCCTTAGAATCATTTTAACCAACTCTTTAGCCAAAACTTAGCGCGTGCGTTTTTACCTTCTGCGCAGTTTACCCTGCGCAGTTGCTGCTTAAATTTCCGCTGTGCATCACACTCTCTCTGCGCGCTATACTTAGCTTATTTGAGAACTGTGCGCATAAGCCATTGATTTGAAAAAGGGTTTGAAAAGAATTTGAAAACGCTATTCACCCCCCTAGCATTTTTCATACCATTGTTGCCCCTTTGGGACCAACAAGTGGTATCAGAGCAAACACCTTCATAAAACTTGTTTTGTTTTTCAAGCTTAACAGCTTGGGTGCTGATTCAAGATGGATTTAAAATCTTGGGCAATGGATAACTATTCACAGGTTCCGGTGCTGAATGAAGATCACTTCGAAATCTGGAAACACTGCATGCTCACTCATTTTTCTTCAATCGACGAAATCCTCCATGACATCATTCTTGAAGGACCTTACATTGCTATGAAGGCGAATCCTGATGCTGCTACCAACAAGGACAATCCTACTATCAAGAAGAACAAGGGTGAATAGACTGATGAAGAAAAGAAATGGGTTGGCCATGATGGAAGAGCAAGGAACATCATTCTTAGCACTCTAGACCTCTCCATGCACAATCAAATCGTGAGCGGTGGAACTTCAAAGGAACTTTGGGATGATATAGAAGGATATGTGAATGGAGACAAAGTAAGCAAGGAAAACAAAAGATTTGTGGTGCAAAGAAAATTCAAATGCTTCATGAGAAAAGATGGTGAAACCTTGAGACAAACTTATGATCGCTTCTGTGATGTTGTAAACTCTTGTAAATCTCTCGGAACTACATTCACTAAAAAAGAAGTCAATTCTCAATTCTTAGATGCGCTAGGTTCCAGATATGTGCACAAGGCAAGTCATCTGGAAGATTCTGGATTTCTAGATACTTGGCCTCTGCGCAGCTTATACGCCAACTTAAAAGTGTATGAGCTAAAACTTGATCGGAATTGATGAAACTGAAGGAAAAGAAAAATTGTTTCCTATGTTGCGTAAAAAGAACCTGTGCCTGCTCAAACCTCAGACAAAGTCTCCACTTCCTCTCTGCTTGAAATGGATGATGATGATTTCGCTATGTTCGTAAAGCGATTTCAAAAGTTCAGGAAATTCTCAATGCCAGGATCCTCAAGTAAATCTCCAGCCAAGTTCTCTCATGGCAGAGACTCAAAGAAAGATGATGACTTGGTCTGCTACAACTGTAGAAAGCCTGGTCATTTTGCATCAAAATGCCCTACTCCAAAATTTGAGTACATGAAGAGGAATACTGCGCAAAAATCGTTTAAGCAGCGCGGAATGGTTGCTGAAGAAGACTGCGCAGAAAAGGAGCTCAAGACCTGGATAGAGATAGAACCTGAGGACAGTGATGATGATGACTCTGAAGATGGACTGCTCTGCTTAGTGGCGAATGCTGATGATAGCGATTCAAAAAATGACGTTTCAGATATGAACTCAGCAAATGCGCCAAGGATTTATAAGAAGAAAGGTCCCACTATCACTAAATTGGTAGAAATGGGACATCTGACTCCAAGCAGATAGAATGGCAAGTACTTATTTGCCAGAGCAGACTTATCAAAGAATTTTGAACATGCGCCATCGCGTAATCAATCTCTTGAAATTCCTGCTGAAATTGTAATAGAAAAGGATGACTCTGCTGCTGAGCGTGAGTCCATTTTCAATCAAGCTGAAAAGGTAATCAAGAAATTTAATTCTATGAAAGAAGCAGTGGACTTATCAATTGGAGAAATATCACAGCTTAAGATGGAGAAAACTCTTTTAAAATCTGAAATCACCCTACTTAAGGAGCAAATTAAGAGCATGACTCCTCTTACTGAAAAGAACCGTTTCTTAACAGATCAAAATGCACTATTTAAAGTAAGAAACGATGAATTGGCTGCGCAAGTAGCTGATCTCACAAAGATCACTGATGTGTGGACCAAATCTCGTGTCACTATGGATCAGATTTTAGAATCCCAAAATGCCAGTGGAGAAAAGGAAGGCTTGGGGTTTTCAACTAGTGACAACTTTAAATGCACAGTTTGCTCTGAAAGAGAAAAAGAATTTACACCCCAGCAAACTGTTGAAATTCCTAAAGCAAAGCGTTCTGTTTCAATGGGTAAAGGACAGGAGAAAGTCCATAGATAAATTTTCCATTATGTCTACCCAAAGAAGCAAACTGGAAAAGCCAAGAGTAAGGCTATAGTTGAACCTGCGCATGACAACACATATTCTGATTATGGCTGCACTTCGACTTCGAATGCCAAAACTGTGCACAAGGACCATGCGCATGAAAGCCATGCGCCTCAACGCCAGTTGCGCATTCTTAAGAAAAGCGCACCCAAACATCAAAAGATGGTGTTGGTCAAAGCTAGTTCTCCTGCTCCAGTAAAGAATGCTAAGCCAAAGAAAAGTAAAGAGTTTGTAAAAACCCAATCTATAAGTGGCTTACATCATTGTGTTGTGTGTGATGGTTTAGGTCACAAGGCTGCAGAATGCCTTTTGCGATTTTCTCCTAATGCCAAGGGACGTAAAAATCCTAAGGTCAGACAGGAGTGGGTTGTCAAAAGTTTCTAACTCTAGGACCCAAGAATAAAGGGGACCTGCGTTTTTAATGTCTATCTTTCAGGTATCATGCTTCACTACGTACTCTTCACAAGCTAAAGCGCATATATGGTATCTCGACAGTGGGTGTTCTAGACACATGACTGGAGATGCTACCGCTCTTGAAGATGGGCATGAAGGTAGAGGTCCCTCAGTAACTTTTGGGGAAAACAACAAAGGGAACATTGTTGGATATGGAAGAATTAGAAAATATAAAGTGTGCATAGAAAAGGTCGCGCTCGTAGAAGGCCTCAAGCACAACCTACTCTCCATATTACAATTCTGCGATAAAGGTCTCGAATGCCACTTCACTGCAACGCACTGCTATATCAAAGATGGCACATCTGGACTAACTTTGCTCACAGGGACTCGTAAGACAAATGTTTACATTATTGATCTTACTGCTATAGACTCTATCACTAATCTTTGTTTTGTAGCAAAGAATGTAAGTAAAAGCAGCTGGCTATGGCACAGCGCTTAAGCCATTTGAACTTCAAATATTTGGCGAAGCTAGGAAGGGAAAATCTTGTCAAAGGACTTCCCAAAGTAGCTGACCATCATGATAGAAAATGCGCAGCATGCCAGCTTGGTAAAAAACCTAAGCAGTCGTTCTCCAGCAAGATTGCTTCCTCAACTTCCAAATGTTTACAACTGCTTCACATGGACCTGTTTGGACCTGTCACCACCGTGAGCATTGGAGGACACAAATATACCTTAGTTGTGGTGGATGACTACTCAAGATATACATGGGTCAAAATGATGATATCTAAAGACGACTGCTATGATATCTTGACTGCTCTATTTCGAAGACTCCAAACTCAGAAGGAAGACGACATCGTAAGCGTTAGATCAGACAATAGTACTGAATTCAAGAATAACGGTGTGCTCAATACTGCGATGACCATGGAATTGATCACAATTTTCTGCTGCTAGAGTCCCTCAACAAAATGGCATTGTGGAAAGGAAGAATCGCACGTTGATTGAGGCTGGAAAAACAATGATAGCAGAAGCAAAGCTTCCAAAATATTTCTGGGGAGAAGCTGTTAACACTGTTTGCTTTACTCAGAATAGATCCTGCATCAACAAAGCCTACAACAAAACTCCATATGAGCTATGGAGAGGAAGAGCGCCCAACATCGCTTTCTTCAAGATTTTTGGTTGCAAATGCTATATCCTCTACAATGGCAAAGATCATAGAGGTAAATTCGACGCCAAAGAAGATGAAGGTATCTTTGTTGGGTATGCCAAACATTCAAAAGCTTTTCGCGTTTTTAATATAACTACTCTAGTAATTATAGAATCTGTACATGTTACTTTTGATGAGCATTCTCTCCTTGAGCCACATTTGGCTCCAAATGATTCTGATAATTCTGCTGAGAATGATGAGACAGGTACACAGCCTCAAACTGTACCTGCGCAGAATGCTAATCATGATAATCAAGATCAAAATAAAACAAGTCCATCTCATGCGCATACACCAGATACTGCGCCAGAAGTCACAACTCCTGATGCGCAAACACCTCCTCCTGCGCATGATGTTTCTCCACTTCAGCAAATCACTTTTGATGATCTTAATGCTGTAGCAAATAAAGTACTCATTGAAGATCTTTGTATTCCTACTACTCAACCTAACTTACCTCCTGAGGTTCATGAAGTTAGAGATCATCCAACGACAAATATCATTGGTGATCTCAAAGTAGGGGTTCGTACTAGGAGAGCATCAAACTTTGATGATGAGTATCACTCTTTTATCTCCCAAATCGAACCAAAGAATATTGATGAAGCGCTCCAAGATTCAAGCTGGGTTACTGCTATGCAAGAAGAGCTTAACCAATTTGAGCGCTGCAAAGTTTGGACTTTAGTACCCAGACCTCATGATCAAGGCGTTATGGTACAAAATGGGTATTCAAAAAAAGATGGATGAGAATGGAAGCATCAAGAGGAAGGAATCGACTATGATGAAACTTTTGAGCCTGTAGCAAGACTAGAAGCTATCAGAATTTTCTTAGCTTATGCCTCTCACAAGAAATTCAAGCTTTATCAAATGGATGTGAAGAGCGCATTTCTCAACGGTGAACTCCAACAGACGGTCTACGTAGCTCAACCCCCTGGTTTTGAAGATAGCAGATTTCCAAATCATGTCTTCAAACTTCAGAAAGCTTTGTATGGACTTAAGCAAGCTTTAAGAGCATGTTACGATACTCTATCAAAATTCCTGCTAGAGAAAGGATTCAAGCGCGGTAAAATTGATACAACTCTTTTTATTGCTAAGTATAATGATCATTCTTTAATTGTTCAAATTTATGTCGATGATATTATATTTGGTTCTGCTAATGAGTTACTTTGTGAGCGCTTTGAAAAATCTCATGAAAAGAAAGTTTGAAATGAGCTTGATGGGAGAACTCACTTTCTTCCTCGGGCTTCAAATCAAACAATTGAATGATGGCATATTCATAAATCAAGCCAAGTACACAAGGGACTTAATCAAGAAATTTGAACTCGAGAATGCTAAAGCATACGACACTCCAATGGCCACGGGCAATAAGCTTGACAAAGACTTAAATGGTAAGAAAGTTGATCAAACTTTATATCGAGGTATGATTGGCTCTCTCCTTTATCTTACTGCAAGTAGGCCAGATATTATGTTTAGTGTTTGTGTCTGTGCGCGCTATCAAGCGGACCCTAGAGAAGCGCACTTAACTGCTGTTAAACGCATTATTTGTTATCTTTCTGGAACTGTTAACCTTGGACTTTGGTACACCAAAGATTCGAATTTCGATTTGCTAGGTTATTCAGATACAGATTACGCAGCATGCACAATTGACAGGAAGAGCACAAGTGGGACTTGTCATTTCCTTGGAAATCGACTTGTTACGTGGGCAAGAAAAAAGCATGCTGCTGTGTCCATCTCCACTACAGAAGCTGAATACATTGCTGCTGGAAGCTGCTGCTGCCAAATCCTATGGTTGAAGCAACAATTGGTGGATTATGGAATTCATGAAGGAAATTGCCCAATTTTCTGCGACAACATGTCCACCATAGCAGTCTCCAACAATCCTGTCATGCATTCAAAGACAAAGCACATCGACATCAAATATCATTTTCTCAAGGACCACGTGGAAAAAGGGAACATTCATTTAGAGCACGTGGGCACCAACAATCAAATTGCTGATATCCTCACAAAGGCTCTTGACGCAAAGAGATTTGTCTTCTTGAGAGGAGAAATGAGTATGCTTGAACTTAGCTAACTTGTCCATATAATTTGTTAATACTAATGTTTTTGTGTTTGCTTGATAAGTATTCAAAGGTTAAAGTTTCATGCATCTGCGTAGCCCCTGAGCAGTAAGTTATTGCACATGAAACAATTCAGTTGAGATTTGAATAATCTATGCGCAAAATGACATGCGCACTTCGAAGTGGACCGCAGGTAAGTGTTCTATTCATTAGAATTTTTCACATAGGTCCTTGACTGAAAAGTCAACACTTAGTCACAAGGGTACTTGTGTAATTAAAATTTTCCCGCGCCTTTATTTTTTTTTAATTTTCTTGGGAAATTACCTTTTTACCCCCTGCGCATGTCCCATTGTCATTAAATGCAAACTGCAAGATGACAGTGCCTTTTTTGAATGTCTGCTCACCATTTAATGAGGAAGGTGATGCGACAGCAGTTAGCTTATTTTCGCTGACACACGCGCGCGCAAAGTCTGCGCACGCGCGTTCCCCATTTGGCCACGTCACCCTGCTAACGTGCACCCGTCCTTTCACTGACTCATCATTTATGAGGAAGTTGACTCGACAGTGACTTGCTTAGAACTTTACACTCACACGCGCGCTAGGCCTGCGCACGCGCCCATCTGGTGGGTCCACGTCATCACAGCACGTGTCCTACTTCGGCGATTCACCAAACTTTTGCGCTGACGTCATTTTTTTTCCTTTTCGAGTATAAACCTTCTGACCCCCTTTTCTTTCTCTCTCTTCTGATCATTCTAACTTTCACTAAACCTCTATTTTCTCTCTCTACTTCTTACCAACTTCCAAAGATTTCCTCTTCTTCTCTCTTTGACCTTCATCATCTCCATATTTCATCTTCCCAAAACTTCCATTTTCGTCTAAACCTCTTTCTATAACAATGGCTCTAAAGAAGACCTCCAAGAAATTGCCCGAAATCATTCTTTCCTCCTCCTCTGAGGAAACATCTTCCTCTTCTTCTAAATCTGGGTCTCAACAAGAACAGCAACCTTCCAAGCCCTCTGTCGAAGATATGGTATGATTTCTTATAACTTTCTCTGGTTTTTACACTTTCCGCCATTGTTAGGGTTTAAAGCTCTAAAAGCTTCCCTTTGTGATTGTGTGCTTGTTTGTTGATTATTTTTGAAATCGATTGTTGTGTTGTGTTCGGTTTTCCCTGATCTAATCTTTCATGTACTTTATTTCATGATCAATGCACTTTTTGAGTGATTTATCTCAATTTTTTTGCTTCGAAAACATCCTTTGCAGACGAACATTTTTTCTTGATTTCTGGGTTTGCTTGGTTGTTGTTGACTATTTTTTTACATGGTTGACTTCGTCCTATTCATGCGGACATTTCGATGTATTTTTTATTGGATTTGGACAACTTTTGATTTTTCATGTTCTTGGTGTTCATGACCATGAACAATTCATTTCGTGTTAACCAAGTTCTTATTTTTCTTTTATGCTTTGGTTCGCATAAAATATCTAAGTGTTTGTGTTTTGCGCATGATTGCTTAACTTTTGCGCATTACTTTTATGATATTTTATCAAGTATGGAGTTACTGCGCATAGGTATATCTGCGCTATCTGGGCATGCGCAAAGCTCCATGCGCAATATAACATGTCTAATTCATCTCTTGTTTTGCGCATAATCCATTCTATTTCATTTGTGGATGGGAAGTCAATCCGCAAGATCTCAACCAGGATGCAGTTTGGCGCAGATTGATAAGGCATCTGCGTTCATCTGGTATTCTTCCTCTATTCACCTTAGATCAACCTTTCTATGTGCCATCGCTGGTGGATGAGTTCTTTGAGACCACTCGCTTCGTCAACGCAAGGTACAAGGGTGAGAGCATAAGGATCATTAAGGCAGTTGTTCAGAACTGTGAAATTTTGGTGCACCCAAATCACTTACGCAGGCTTTGCGAGTTCGATGTTGGCGATGCGCCTGAAACTTTTGATGCTGCGCAGCAAGATAGGCTTGCAATGAAGTTAGTTGATGAGCCCACCCTTATCAAGCGATGGTCTGTGTATGACCGTAAAGAGTTCGGTGAGGTGATGTATCACCTGTGCACCTTGATTAGCGATTCCTGAACTGCAAGAATGGGAACAAGGGAAAGTTTATTTCCAAGCAGTGGGAATACTACACAGCAATTTACTTGAAGGAAAAGCTTGATTGGCCCCAGATTCTCTAGAATGAAATCACCAAGGCAATGACAAGCTATGATACGCGCCTCAACGCGTCCAAACCCAAGTACAGGACGCGCTGCCGCCTGCTATCCAAGCTCCTTCTCCAATACACTGACTTAGCAGATTTTGTGAGGAAAAGGCCCATTCTGAAGCAGTCCTGTGCTTCCAAGTTCTATTCTCGTGCGCAGCTTCATCTGTTGCGCAATGAAATTGGTGATGCTGATTACTATCGCATCTGGAAATCCGATGATGATCCCAACAGGGAACCTTGGTTGGGAAAGTTACCCAAGGAAGGCAAGGCCAAGAAGGGCACATAAGACCCAAGTGCTGCGCAGGAAACGGATGAGGAAGCCTCCAGGCGCAAGGGAAAGGGCATTGCTGAGCCAAGTCCACGAAGCACAAGGACATTCCCTTCGTCCAAACCACCGCAGGCATAAAAATTTCTGAGCCTGCCTCTGCAGCTCCAAAGCCTCCGTCAAAGAAATGCAAAGCTGATGCGCCTGCGCCGTCCCCCAAGAAATCCAAGACCTCTAATCTGCCTTCTAATGGGTTCCCCCTACTGCGCTGGATTTTGAATCGCCCATGGACCACACTGATGACTCTGAGGATACTGATGTTCAGGGGGAGACATTACCCAAGGCCACTGCTGCGCAGGATCCTCCTGCTGCGCCAGCACCTGCTGCTGCTGATGCACCTCTTTCTACTCCCCGCCGCAAGCAAAAGGTGCGAAGCAGCGCTAAGGGCACTAAGAAGCGCAATACTCCATCTCCTCCTTCCTGTCCTAGAGAACCAACTTCCAGCGCTTTTCAACGCGTTAATATCCCTATTGGAAATACGCGCAGGGTGACTTCAGTATTGGATGAAGGCATGGATATTGAGCCTGAGGCTGAGGATAATGATGAAGTTAATCAAACTGTTAGTGGTGATGGCACAGCCCCTCCTGAGCCTACTCCTACTACGCCCACTGTCCAACCTGACCCTGTTGTGCTGGAAATCCCAGCGCCTTCTCCTGCTGCGGCGATCCGTTCTACTGAAGATCCATTAATGGAAGGTGCCACTGCCTCTGATAGCAGTGACCACTCCTCCATACGGTGCTCCCCTATGCATACTACTCCTCCTTTTAATCCTATCTCAACCACTTTTCCTCCCAAGACAACAGAGCAACCTCCTCCTGCTACCTCGACAATTCCTGCGGTCTCCACCTCTTCTCTCTCTTTGCAAATAAGCTGCGCCAAATCCTTCAAGACTTGAATACGATTCAAGTAAATCAAGTGGCTGCGCAGTCTCAAATGGCCCAACTTATTACTGCGCAGACAGTAATCCAAGAGCAGCTTGATGCGCAGCGATTGGAGATTACTGCCATTAAAGGGGAGAGTGCTACAAAGGCAAGTACCTACGCTGTCCCCTCTGCGCAGCGAGTTCTTGATGACTTAGATAATATGGTCCTGGACTCACTGAAGTCAATAGCTGAGATGCTTAAAAATGTGTGCACCTATGAAGCTATTGATGATGGGTTCAAGGAGATTCTGAGGAAGCTGCGCAAGAATTTATCAGATGGTTTATATGAGGGGTTTGCCAGTTTAGAAGCACAGATGTTAGAAAAGATTACGCAAGGTGGACCTGCGCAAGCTAGTACACTCAACATGGAAAGTGTTAGGGAGTGCATAACTTAAGCGATGACTGACTTTGCTGATGGGTTCAACGCAAGGATGGATCAAGCAATGTTTGACATTCAAGCCAGCGTGAACACCCAGCGCCTCCACACTGACCAAAGACTTGAAGCTACGCAGGCCACCATCATAGACACCATCACTGTTGCTGAGCAGTCATACTTCAACCAGATGACTGGGCATCAGATGGCCTACGCAGCGAACATCCGGGAGCTGCAAGATGATAACAGGGATGTGCGCAGAGGAATAACAACTTATGTTGGAGAAGCAGTGCCTTTCCAAGAAAGATTTCAAGCACTGAAGGTTGAGCTTATGAATAAGTTCAACAGCCTGCAGAATGAGCTGCGCGAAACCCTGCACCGGATCAACATAGAATAGGTTCTATGTAATTTTTGTCTTTGCGCAAGGTATTCCTTTTTGTGCGCATTTTTTTTCTTATTCAAACTTGTAATCTGCAACTATTATCATTTCAAGTTTTAATGAGAAAAATATCATCATTAGTTTAAAAACCTTGTTTAATTCAAACTTTTCGTTTGTAGAACAATGAATGCTTTATTCCACTTCATGCGCATATTATTACCTACTCATATTTTCTACGCATGATGTTTAAACATTCAGTTTAAACACATACCTAAACTAAAATTCATATCATTTGTATGCGCTGCATGTTATTTCTGTCTTTCCCATATTGTAAGTTAATCTTTTGGATAGACTATAAATCTATAGCATTGGCTAGTGTGTGCATTGACTTGAGGCATGATTTACTATTTTCATTTTTATGGACATGTTATTATCAAGTACAATGAATTGCCTTTGTTATAGTAGGTAATGGCATCAATCATTTAGGGGGAGATTGTTGGGTATGCTTATCTCTCAACCCTCCTATTGTTGTTAGAATTGATTGATACCATCACCTTAGAGTATTTTATGGACTTTAGGACCCTATGTAAGAAGTTTAAAAACTTCAATTTTTAGCTTAGTCCATTTTATAGTCTAGGCTTAGAATATAGGACTTGTAGCAAAAAGGATTGAAGAACTAAGCAAGACTGTGGTCTCTGAGCAGGACTTCCCTGCGCAGGACATCACTGCGCAGGTCTCCTCTGCGCAGCAATTTATTTTGCTCAGTTTTTGATGCATTCAGATTACCCAAACTTGGAAAGCGCTTTGAAGATGTACGCTTATAGTAATGCTGAGTTGTACAGAAAGGACAAATCAAGCACTCAACATATCCAACGGTGGAGATGCGCTCAAGTGAAATATTTCAAATGAAGAAAGCTGTCATCCTTCTAGAAGAAGCTTTTGAATTTGGTCTTCATGCTCAGTCTCCATCTGCTTAAAGACACATGCGCACCAATCATATTGTGCCAGGTCATCAACCTTGATCAGAGCCCCAACGGCTATAAAGGACATCTGCGCACCAATCATATTGTGCCAGCTCATCGTCCTTGCTCAGAGCTCCAACGGCTAGTTTTAAGCTCTCTGCTATAAATAGCCTGCTCATCTTCATTTCCAAGTTGCTAGAGTTTGTGCTTACTAAGTATCCTTGAAGTTCTGAAGATTGCTGCTTAATATTTCCAGATTCAAGAACAACCTTCAAACCTTCATACCTTCAAACTCCTGCCCAGATCCTAAGCCTTATATCACCAGAATTCTTCGTGCTCTTCATCTCATAGATTCATAGAGCCCAGAATTTCTGACACACACACACCTCTTGAAGCTTCGATTATATAGATCTTACTTCTTGAGATACACCGGTTTAGTCTAGGATTTTCTCTTCATAGCTTAGATTTTGATTTGAGTTTTGATTCTTTGTAATCTTGTAAAAGCTCCTCATATCAATATAAATCTCATTAGAAAATCTAAGACTAACCATCTTGGTAGAGGACGTAGATCTTTCATCGATCGAACCTCTCCAAATCGCTTGTTCGTTATTCTTACTGCTTATTTCCTGCTTACATTAGTTCTTAATAGCTGCTCTGTTTGATCTTATCAGATTAATTTTTGCTGCTCAGTTTTGTTATTGCTTATTGCCTTAGAATCATTTTAACCAACTCTTTAGCCAAAACTTAGCGCGTGCGTTTTTACCTTCTGCGCAGTATACCCTGTGCAGTTGCTGCTTAAACTTCCGCTGTGCATCACACTCTCTATGCGCGCTATACTTAGCTTATTTAAGAACTGTGCGCATAAGCCATTGATTTGCAAAAGGGTTTAAAAGAATTTTAAAACGCTATTCGCCCCCCCCCTCTAGCATTTTTCATACCCTTGTTGTCCCTTTGGGACCAACAATGGGTATTCTCTAAACTCTAAAGATTTACTTACCGCAAGTATTGTTTTCAAAAATGATTTTTAAAATACCTTAAACCTCAAGTTTTGCGTGTTTTCAGAGTCGAACTACGTTTGGTCTGATTTCCTTCCGAGGAATACGTGGGCAGCTTTTTAGCACGACCATACCCCTAGTTCAAAATGGTGTCTTTTCTATTGACGACGTTACTTCATCCATAAGTATCGTCGCCGAGGGGCTCTGTAGACACCCCATTTTGGACGTTCATTTATGATCACACTACTTCTGTGTCTCACCGTTGATTTGGGTCGAAACTCGTTAAGTTGGACATGTTTCGTTAAGTTTCTAACTGACTCCGTTAGTCGGGGGCCAACATTAAAAACTACTGTAGAGGGCAAAATTTGAATTCCAGCACTGAGATGCCTCGTACGAGACATTGATGTCTCGTACGAGACATCCCCCTTGACAGTCGGGTTTTTGGTCAGTTTCCTTGTTGATCTTAACCCCTTTTCTTGGCAAACACTTAAGCAATCCGGGATAAACCTAATGGACGATCCTAGAGTCCAAAAATACCTCTGTGGGAATCAAGTCTTGGACCCTAGGTCTAGGACTCCTATAAATATAGAGGTTCTTGAACCAAAAAGCCTCTAGAATCCTCATTCACCCAAAACCACTCCAAATTTGATCAAAGAGGTCTCCACAATCAGCCTCTCTCCCTCACCCACGAAATTCAAGCCTCCAAAACACCACTCAAGCCAAGTTTATTGGAGATTCAAGGCCTTTAGTCAAGGCCATCCATAGGATTCTTGAAGAACGCTTAGGTAAAGCTCTTTGTTTTCTACCTTCTCATCTCCTTTGTCTTTGAAGTAGTGTGATTCCATTAAAGGATCAACCTAGAGCCTCTCCAATTCATGGAGATGGTCTCGAAGCACATGATCCGATATCCTAAATAAATAAGCAATTATTTATTTGTTTGTTTTCTCTTTTACCTACATTTTGCATGATTTTGAAACGATGATGATGATTTCTTAGCAAGACCAATCCTTGATTGGGTGAATTGGGTGCTCCTTGACCTTCCCAATTCATAACTTAACCCCTGAATCCAGATATCTCGGTCCGTGTTCCGACAACAACATGGTGGCGACTCTTAATTAAAAAGGGTAAACACATAGGTGGCAACTCTACAATCTAAAATCAATTAGACATCCTAGGATAATTCACCGCTCTAGCAAAGTAGTGGGTTTTTCTGGGGTATCTACAGTGGCGACTCCGCTGGGGATAATTTAGAGGGTTTGTTAGGATTCATTGTTAGTACACCCACCTGATTTGATTGACCCATTCCACGTGTCTTTTTATGGACTTTAGGTTTACTTGTAATGAAGTTTTACTTCAATTTTTAGACAAGTCCATTTCTAGATTTTTAGTAGTTAGGCTGAGTTATGATCGGTTTATTCTTAGCGGTTTAGTGTCCCTCAAGCCGCCGTCTTCAAACCGCCAGCATGATACCTTAAGTCCTTCATCAAACCGCAGTTTGTGTCTTTGATGAAACCGCATTTCAAGTTCATTCATGAAACCGCACATGCATCTGGTGGAACCGCCGACCAAGATATTGAAGAAGTTATTGCTGTCATTTACTCCTTGAAGACAAACATTCGCTTTTCAACCGTAAAAATGAATGACTGGTGACTTGTCCTTAAACTTCAAGTCATGGTTCAGTTATTCTTGGAATGTCGGTTTGTCTCGCTTTTTGAAAAGTTACCGTTGTACTTTTCAACAACTAAAAGGACAATGTCAGGTAGTGATCCAACAACTTCCTGCCACAAACCAAAAGCAAAGGACGATAGTGACAGGTCAACCAATGGGATTGTGACAGCACATTAAACCGCCATACAATGACTCACCTCATTGTCCAACGGTCACTAATGCCTTCACTATAAATAGCCTTCATTGTTCAACATTGAAGGTTGCTGAGCTTCAAAGAGAATATCCCAAGTATTCAAGTTTGCTTTGAAGATTGAAAATTCAGATACTCATATCTTCATCATCTCCTTAGCAAACCCAGAGTTCTTCATCAAAGCTTCAAGCCTTCAAATCATCACAACTCAGCCTTGCACAGAAAGTAATCATTTGCTCACCATCACTTAGATATTTTGAGCTCTTGATTTCTTTCCACACTACACACCCGGAGTATATTTTCTTATAGATTATATACCTCAAAAACACAGGTTGTTATAATAGCATTGTTAGGTTAGATTGTTTATTTAGAGTTTGGATTCATTTGTAATCTTGTAAAAACTCCTCTAAATCAATACAAGTCTAGTAGCTATTAGAAAATCCTAGGCTAACCACCTGGGTAGAGGATGTAGTTCTTTCAAGAACGAACCTCTTCAAATTGTGTGTCCTTGATCTTTATTTTCTGTCTTGTCATTTACATTTATGTTTATGAGCTTTATTTAATTTCATGTGAAATGACTTGATAAATGATTTGCATACTTTTGTGACACTTCAGTTGTGCCTTGTCAGTTGCATCATTCCTTTTTCAACCACTTAAACTGCCCAACTCTTTATAATTCAGTTTGGACAAAACCGTAAAACTCCGCTGTGCATTTTATCTGAGCGGTTCTAGTGCTTTAAACCGCAATAGACCAAACTGATAAGTACTTAGTTGATTTTCAAGGGTATTTCGAAAAAGATTTTAAACCGCTATTCACCCCCCTCTAGCGGTTTTATACCCTTGTTGCCCTTTGGGACCAACAAGTGGTATCAGAGCATATCCACCAAAAATTATTTTACAAGCTTAACCGCTTGGGTGCTGATCCAATGGCAAACATAAACTCCCATATGATGCAGACATCCAACTCTAATCACTTACCTATTCTTAATGAAGATAGTTTCATCTTCTGGAAAGATAGGATGAAGAAGCACATGATATCTGAGGATCGCAGATTATGGACTGTAATTGTTAATGGACCCTATGTCCCGATGATGGCTAACCCTGATGCAAGTACTGCTGGACAAACCGCGGAAATCAAGAAGCCAGAAGCTAAATGGACCGAAACTGATCAACGGAATGTGGACTTTGATGGAAGAGCCATGTCCATGCTTGTATCAGCTATTGATCTAAGAACTCACTCAAAGGTTCTAGATTGCAATACCGCAAAGGAAACATGGGATGGCCTCATTGACTTTCTGGAAGGAGATGCCGACACGAAGAAGAACCGCCTCTACCAACAGAGAAGGCTCTTTGATTACTTTGTCAAAGACCCAAAGGAATCTCTTCGCCAATGCTATGAGCGGTTCGTGGAAATTGTCAATGTATGTTTCTCTCTAGGGCACAAGTATTCCAATACTGACCTGAACATGAGATTCATGCAATCTCTTGGTAGCAAATGGCTGATCAAAACTACCAACATTGAAGACAACAAAGATCTGGAAGCTCTTGATCTTCATCATCTTTATGCCATGCTAAGGGTATTTGAATTCAAGCTTGAGGAAGCTCATGAAACCGAAAACAGATTTAAGTCTCTTTCTCTTGCCGCTTTCAACAATGCCACATCTCCAGTTTACAATCCAGATCACCATCAAACCGCACCTAATATCCATTTACAAACCGCTTCTTTTGATCCAAATATTCCAAGATATATTTCTCAAACCGCACCTCCAGAGTATTACCAACCGCCTCATCAACCTTACCCTCAACATCATCAACCCTATTCTCAACCTCAGCAATCTCATCAATCCTACACTCCATCTCAAAATTCCCAAAGTGTAGCATCCAGTTCTACTCAAGTTGACTTTGATGACATGGATGATGACGAGTTGCTCTCTATGTGAAAAACTACACCAAGTTCAGAAAGAACAGAGCTCAATTTCAATCAGGCGGCCCTGCAAAGTTTGTCCCTCCAACCAGATTCAACAAAGCCGCTAATGTTAAGAAAAGGGATGATCTTGTTTGTTACAACTGCAGACAACCAGGTCATTTTGCCTCCAGTTGTCCCAAACCGCGCTATGAAGCCGCTCCTGCCAAGAAACCGTTCAACAAAAAGTTTTTCAAGAGAAGAGGAATGGTTGCTGAACAAGGAGAACAACCATTAACATGGATGGGTTCTGATACAGATGATAGTGATGAAGATGAAGGAGTTGCAAATCTTTGCCTAATGGGATTTGAAGAAAAGGTTGAAATTGACGAAATCCTTCCACTGCCACTCCATCAAATGAAGTCAGTTTCACCAAAAACTCCTGAAGCTAAACAAGGAAAAACTCCTACTTCACCAAACTACTCTCCTGAGGATCAAATCGAACAACGCCATGATGACCAGGTACTTGAACGTGCTAATGTCATTTGTCAACAACACACTGTGCTTAAAAAGGCATATAAATTAATGGTTGCGGAACTTGAATATTCCCAAAAAGAATGCAAGTCCCATAAGGAGGAGATTGAAAAACTCAAGCTCCAAATTGTTGGGATAGCTTCTGTTGTGGAAGAAAACCGCTACCTTAAGGACAGAACCGAGGTTCTTAACACCCGAATCCATGATCTTACTGCACAAAGGGATGAACTTCAAAAAGTGACCGATGTGTGGACTAAGTCTGGAGTCACCATGGAACAAAACGTTTATTCACAAATTCTCTCTAAGGAGAAAAGTGGATTAGGATTTAAAACTGATGATGGGTGTAAGTGTCCTTGTCTTTGTGCTGAAGGTGGTGTGAAATCAACTGAACAAACCAAAGAAATTCCTAAGGTGAATCATGCTGGTAAAAAGGGCTCAACACAAGAAATTAAAAAGCAAAATTATTTCTATGAGTATCCTAAAAACCAGACTGGGAGAGATCCAAAGTGGAAAGAGAAATCCACAGCGGCTGAGGCAACCAAGGAAGTATTGAGTGATGAAACCGCTCCTAGTCGGTTTAAGGAATATCCTGTTATATTTCCTAAAGCCGCACCTAAGAGAAAGGTGGAACTCAAGAAGGTTAACTTTGTTAAAGCCAAAACCGCTGACCCAGTAAAACATGAGAAACCGAAGGTCAGTAATGGGTTTGTAAAACCGCCACCACAACCTGGCTTAATTCATTGTTCTATTTGTGCCGACTTTGGTCATAGTGCTGGTCATTGTCTTTTAAGATTCACACCCAATGCCAAGGGACGTAAAAATCCTAAGGTCAAACAGGTGTGGGTCCTAAAAAGCTGCTAACCCTAGGACCCAAGGAATAAGGGGGACCAAAACCTTTCATGTTTATTTTTCAGATTTCATGTTTTATGGATGGAACCGCTAAGAATAAGAAGGATATCTGGTATTTGGATAGTGGATGCTCACGACACATGACTGGAGATTCCGAACTACTCTGCAGTTTCATCCAAATGAAAGGTCCCCCAGTAGTGTTTGGTAACAACAAGAAAGGAGAAACAGTAGGATATGGAGCAATCAAACGAGGAAAGGTGACTATTGAAAATGTGTCACTAGTAGAAGGACTCATGCACAACCTTCTCTCCATATCTCAGTTTTGTGACAAAGGAATGAACTGCATCTTCACTTCAACTAGCTGTTATATCAAAGATGCTTCCTCTGGAGTCACTCTACTGACTGGCAACAGAACAGGTGATGTTTATATAATTGATTTAAGCAATATTGTTTCTATTGCTGACCGCTGTTTTGTAGCCAAAAATATAAGTGAAAGCAGCTGGTTATGGCATAAGCGGCTCAGCCACTTGAACTTCAAGTATCTAGCAAAACTGCACAGGGATGGTCTATTAAAAGGACTACCCAAAGTGGCTGACCATCATGATGAAAAGTGTAAAGCATTCCAGCTTGGAAAGCAGCCCAAACAGTCATTTCCTAGTAAAACCGCGCCTTCAACGAACCGCTGTTTGCAACTGCTGCACATGGATTTATTTGGACCTGTCCCAACCGCCAGTATTGGAGGAAACCGCTATATACTTGTGATGGTTGATGATTATTCAATATATACATGGGTGGAAATGATGGCCTCTAAAGATAATACTTATGGCATCGTAACCGCTCTCTTTAGACAGCTCCAAACTCAGAAATTGGATGACATTGTTGCCGTGCGTTCAGATAATGGAACCGAATTTACAAACAATGGTGTTGCCCAATATTGTGATGATCATGGAATTGATCATAATTTCTCTGCCGCTGGAGTTCCACAATAGAATGGAGTAGTGGAAAGAAAGAACAGAACTTTGATTGAAGCAGGAAAGACTATGATTGCAGAAGCCAAGCTTCCCAAATACTTCTGGGCCGAAGCCATCAATATCGCATGCTTCACCCAGAACCGCTCCCTCATCATCAAAGTTCACAACAAGACTCCTTATGAATTATGGAGAGGCAGATCACCCAACATTGTCTTCTTCAAGATATTTGGATGCAAGTGTTACAACTTGTACAATGGCAAAGAGCATCGAGGTAAATTTGATGCTAAGGCCGATGAAGGTATTTTTCTTGGCTATTCTAAACACTCCAAAGCTTTACGTTGTTTCAATAAGACATCTTTAAAAATTGTAGAGTTAGTCCATGTTACATTTGATGAACATGCTCTCCTTGAGCCACATATGGCTCCAAATGTTGCTAATGATTTTAGTGATTTTGAGACAGGCACTAGACATAAAGCAACTGACAACCATCCTACTCAAACCGCTACATCCAGTTCTTCAGCCGCACCTACTCAAACCGCTGATGGTGTAACTGTTGAACCGATGTCTTCTGACCCCATTCAAATTGTTGAACCAGTTCCAAATCTAACCTTCAATGAAGATTTCAATGATTATCAAGATGATCCTCCTCTGGAAAATCTTCAAGAAATAGTGGTTCAAGACAACCTCCCTCCTGAAATTAATGAGCATAGAGACTATCCAACTGCCAACGTTATTGGTCCTATCAGTACTGGTGTCCAAACCAGAGGGAGTTTGACTCACAGAGATAATCACAGTTTGTTCTCAACTGCTATGTTATCTCAGATGGAACCGAAGAAGGTAGATGAAGCTCTAAGTGATCCAAATTGGGTAATTGTAATGCAAGAAGAGCTTAATCAGTTTGAAAGATGCAAAGTTTGGACTCTAGTTCCAAGGCCCAGTGATCATACAATAATTGGAACAAAATGGGTGTACAGAAACAAAATGGATGAGAATGGTACAATAACAAGAAACAAAGCTAGGTTGGTTGCTCAAGGCTATAGGCAAGAAGAAGGGATTGACTATGATGAAACCTTTGCCCCTGTAGCCAGACTTGAAGCCATAAGATTGTTCCTGGCCTATGCCTCCTTCAAGAAATTCAAGTTATATCAAATGGATGTGAAGAGTGCATTTCTGAATGGTGAACTACAAGAAGAAGTTTATGTAGCCCAGCCGCCAGGATTTGAAGACAACAAACTTCCAAATCATGTCTTCAAACTCAAAAAAGCATTTTATGGACTCAAACAAGCTCCAAGAGCATGGTATGACACTCTATCTAAATTTCTTATTGAACAAGGCTTCTCTCGAGGTAAAATTGATACAACTCTATTTATAGCTAAACACAAAAGTCATTCATTATTAGTTCAAATATATGTTGATGATATTATTTTCGGTTCTACTAATGAAACTATGTGTGTTAAGTTTGAGAAGCTAATGAAGAGTAAATTTGAAATGAGTATGATGGGAGAGTTGACATTCTTTCTTGGACTCCAAGTCAAGCAATGCCATGATGGGATCTTTATCAACCAAGCCAAATACACTAAAGATTTGATAAAGAAGTTCGGGCTTGAAACTGCTAAACCAGTTGATACCCCAATGCCTAAGGCCTGCAGTTTGGATCGAGATGAACATGGTAAGAAAGTTGATCAAACTCTCTACCGAGGTATGATTGGCTCTCTACTTTACTTAACTGCTAGTAGGCCAGATATCATGTTTAGTGTTTGTGTTTGTGCTAGATTTCAAGCTGACCCTAGAGAATCTCATCTTATTTCTGTTAAACGTATTATTAGATATTTATGTGGATCTGTTAACCTTGGACTTTGGTACTCCAAAGAATCTTCATTTGATCTATTAGGTTATTCAGATGCTGACTTTGCAGCATGTAAGATAAGCAGAAAGAGCACAAGTGGTACTTGTCAGTTCCTTGGAACGCGGCTTGTGTCATGGTCCAGCAAGAAACAAGCGTCGGTTTCAGTCTCAACCGCTGAAGCTGAATATATAGCTGCTGGAAGCTGTTGCTCTCAAATTCTCTGGATGAAACAACAGTTGGAGGACTACGGGATATTTGAACAAAACTGCCCTATCTACTGTGATAGCACTGCTGCAATATCCTTCTCCAACAATCCAGTTCAGCACTCAAAAACCAAGCACATCGACATAAGATATCATTTCCTCAAAGACCATGTTGAAAAGAAAAACATTTTTCTAGCAAAGGTGGGAACAGATGATCAAATTGCAGACATCCTCACCAAACCGCTTGAAAATTCCAGGTTCTATCACTTACGAGGAGAAATTGGTATGTTAGAACTAACTTAAGATATCATATCTATATATATTAGTTTTAATATCTTTTGTTTAAGTGATTTGGCTATGCTTAGAAAAATCATCTAGTATGCGGTTCTGTCATCATTGAAACCGCATCAATATATGGTTCGGTACAAGATTCTCCATCAAACTGACGAGTAAAAATGAATAAAATCGGTTCTTTCAAAACCGACAAGAAAGCAAAGTCATTCGGTTTAAACATATAAACCGCCATCAGATTAGAGAGACATCAGTTTCATGAAAACCGCTGAAGACGTAAGGTAAGTCGGTTTGCTTAATCAAACTGCTCAGGTATGAAATTGCATCTTAGTCCCTACTTTATGTCATATCAATTATAAGGACCCTTTTGCAATTTTTTCTACCGCATTAAATTCTATGTGACGTGGGACGCCATCTGGAGATAATCGTGCTCCGTTCTCGTCGTTCCATTACCCAAGGAACAGTTAATTGAGTATAAAAGACAAAGTTTATTTCTTTTTACCTTTTTACCTTCTTCCTCATTTGCGTATACTCTCTCTCTCTCTCTCATCTGCACTCTGTTCTCAACCTCCAATATTTCCCATATTTTTTTCGATATTTAAAATGGCACCTAAGAAATCATCTGATCCTTCTGCTCCATCTACATCTAAAACTTCCAAAGGCGATATGGTATGATTTCTTGAACCCTTCACTCTAGCATTTCATATTTTTCCGCCATTGTTGTTCGAAAAAGCTTGTTCGTCTTCTCATATTTTTTACTTGCTTTTTCTTTCAATTTTTGGTTGATTATGATTACATATGTTCATATATCCTGGGTTTAATGTTTATGTCTTGTCTTTTGTTCAATTTTTGAACAATTTTGATTTTTGGGTTTTTGGGTGTTCCTTCGTATTTTTCTGGATACTACATTCTGGGTTTATTATTTGAACTTGTTATTATAGAACTTTGTTAGTATCTGCATTTTTCGAGTCTTTTGGTATACTTCTTTCTTAATTTGGTTAAGTTTTTGTTTTGCATGTTTATCCCCTGTTCATCATGTTCTTCATGCATTCAAATGCTTTTTCAAATTCTTTTCATGTCTAGTTTTGGCTGTTTACCATTTTACCCCTGTTTTGCTTCAATCGCCTTTTTCAATGTTAGAATTCCTTGTAGCAGTTTGAATGCTTGGTTTGTTCAAACTGCTTGCACCAAACTCTTACTAACTTTGATTATTTTTTTAGGATGAATCCAACTTTGTACCTGGATCTCAGATCATCAAAGCCGAATTTGAAGCTGATGCAGTTGGAAAAAAACTGCTTGCTCTACTGGAATCGTCAAAACTGCTGCTCTTATTCCAAATGGATGAACCGAAGTTTGACAAAAGACTTTGTGCAGAATTCTTTGACAATGGGATTGTCTGTGAGGTACCCCTATTGAATGGTAAAGGAGAAGAGATCAGAGACTTAGAGTCTGGGGAAGTGAAGACTGAAAATGCCATCAAGTCCACTGTCAGGACAAAGGATGTAGTTTTATCTGCTTCAAAGGTTGCTATTCTGGCTGGGTTAGAGAATTCTGGAATCCTTTCTATCAAGCCAGAGTTAGTCAGCCGAACTACTGAGGAGCTCTTGGGGGTCTCTGTCTTCAACACTAAGTCCACCCCTAAGAAGGAGATTGGAGAAGTAATGGTGATGTTGTGTGATTTAGTAGACACTGGAGTGATGTGCAAGAATGACAATCACAACAACTTCACTTCTGAGCAGTACAACTACTGCGTGGCTATCTACAAAGGGAAGAAGCTGCACTGGCCAAGGATCATCATGCAAGAAATGATCAATGCCCTCAGCCGCCACACTTCTGCCAAAGCCGCTGAAAAAACAAAGATCAGAACTCACTGCAGACTCTTAACAAAATTCCTTCATCAGGATTCTGTGATCTTTAAGGCTTCTGTGGCAAATGAAGCTGAGTGGGTGCAACCGAATGAGAAGACCTTGTTTGGTGCTTCAAAGCTTGATGCTTTCAGAACCGAGTTTGGATGGCGGTTTGCACAAGCGGTATGGTCTGCTGATCCTCTGCCTGAAGAACAGAGAGGCCCCTTTCCTGAGGCTCGGCTCAATAAGTCAGGCAAACCTTATGCCGGTGCCATAGCAGATCAAGCCGCTGCTACTAGAGCTAGAGAAGCAGCTCAAACTGCCACTTTGAATAGGCTAGGAGTTAGCCTGGATGGAACTAAGGCTCCGGTTGAGAGGGAGTCTGCGGTTGAGGGGGAGCCTGCAATTCCTGCGGCTCAACCCAGGGAAACCGCGGCTCCAAGAAAGAAGAAAGCCAAACTTACTGAAACTTCCAAACCCTCATCCATTCTTCCTCCAAAACCGACCTTACCAAAATCCTTCCTCATTCTATCCAATCCCTCTTCTGAACCGCTTCCACCTTACTCTAAACCAATTCCCTTCAAAAACCAACTCCTCCTATCCCTTCTAAACCTCAGATAAAACCCTTTTCCCCAATTAAGCCAAATGTTGAAAAATCAATGAACTTTGCACAAGATGTGAATCTGTTGAGAAAAATGAAAGCCTCCACCTCTGAACCCAAACCTATCTCACCTCCAAAATCCCCTCTCAAACTGCCAACTGTTCAGTTCACTGAAGAACAGTTGCATCTAATCTTTTCTACTCTTCCAAATCTTAAACCGCCTACTCAAACTGAGCTTGAGTAGGCCGAAGTGTCTGAGGCTGCGGTTCCAGTTGAACAAGCCGAGGTATCTACAAGTGCGGTTCAGCCTGAGCAAACCGATGAGTTTGAGGCTGCAGTATTGCCTGAGTAGACTGATGTGTCTGAGGCAGTCCAAGATGAACCTGAGCAAGATGATGATAATCTTGAGGTTCAACCGCTGAAGAAGAAGAGAAGGTTAGTGAAGAAATATGATTTTGTGGAGCACTGGCAATCAAGGCCACCTGGTGCAGTGGACTTCACTGATGCTCATGTAAAGAAGAATCACTCACCCAGTGAAGGCCCATTTGCAAAGGAGTTGAGAGAAAGGGCTGAAATGAGAAAAGCTGGAATAGACCCCATGCTGGTTGAAACCGCTACTCCTTCGTTGAAACAAAAGCTGGAGTTTGACTCACCAGAGCACACTCCTTCACCTTCTGAATCCCCTACACTGCCTTTTGCTTCAGCAGTTCAACCGTCGGCTCAACCGCAACTGATCAACATCTCTGGCCCTTCGGTTCTGCCTGAATTCACAGTTGCAGTTAGGTCTCCCAAACCGCGTGGTTTGAAAAGGAAGTGTGCACAGGACATAGCGGGTTACCTGAAGAAGTTTAGAGCTACTACTTCCAAAGCCAACCGCCATGGAGCCATCATCAGAGCCGCCAACAAACATGAAGAGCAACGACTCAAGTCTGGTCGTCCAAATCCGTTTGCAATCTTTCCAGCCGATGAGTCTCAAGCTGCTTCAGATCAACTGATTGCTTCAACTCTTGATCAAATTATTGAAGATCTGGCAGTTGAGTTCATTTTCTCTCTTTGCTCTCAATTTTTCTTTAGAATAAACTGCATTGTCTTTCCTTATCTTTATAGATGGCAGTTCTCTCTTTATTCTTCATTTCCTCTCTCCAATACCCAACTTCTTTCCATTTCCCCTTCTTTTCCCTACACTTCATTTTCTATAATTCTTTTCCCTTCCTCCCTTTTTGAAACTGGTCCTGTGAAGATTCAGTTTGTGCTGGATTCTTTTTCTACCCAATCTGCATTTCTTTCCTCTCTGCCCTTCCTTGTTGATGCCAATAAGAGGGAGAATGATGTTGACCCTCGTATTGGGAGAATGGAATTCAAGATTGAAACCTTTCTGGAGAACCAGCTCAAGTTAGAACAGAAGGTTGAAACTTTGAATGAGCTGACTTCTCTCAGACTTGAAGCGGCCCAAGAAATGAATGAGGCTCTCGAGAAGAAGTTAGACCAACTAGCTGATCTAACGGTTTCATCAACTGACTACTTAGTTCAGTATGCCAACGACCTGAAAAAGCTTTCTGAGAAAATCTTAGAGAAGGTAAATGAACCGACCCATCTTCGTCTCAAGTCAGCTGAATATGTGTTTGAAACCGCCAGCATAGTTGAGCCTTCTGATGCTCAAACCGTTGTGCAAGCCGCCGCTAGGGTTCCTGATAGAACTGATTAGAATTCTTTCTATCTTTTGTAATCAGTTTTTGCCTTTCATTATTTTCCTTGTAATTTGTAACTTCTAAAACCTTTTAAAGGATTATAATGAAAATAAATGCATTGCATCCAATATTCCAAAACTTTGTTTATTCAAACTTCTTGTTTGTAGAACAATGCATTTCTAAAAACTCATGCACTATTCATCATAATTTTTATTTTTTTTAAGTGTATGTGTTTTAAACATTCAGTTTAAACATGCATATCTGATTCTCATAATCATATCTCTTTATATGCATCTGAATGAATTTCTTATCTATCTGTTTTTCATTTCCTTTGTCTTTGATAGATTAGAAATCTATGGTATAGCATTGTGTGTGCATTTGACTTGGGACATGCAGTTTCAATACATACTCATTCGAGCATGTTCTTACCAAGTACAATGTTTGCTCTATCATAGTGTGGTAATGGCATCAATCAAATAGGGGGAGATTGTTAGGATTCATTGTTAGTACACCCACCTGATTTGATTGACCCATTCCACGTGTCTTTTTATGGACTTTAGGTTTACTTGTAATGAAGTTTTACTTCAATTTTTAGACAAGTCCATTTCTAGATTTTTAGTAGTTAGGTTGAGTTATGATCAGTTTATTCTTAGCGGTTTAGTGTCCCTCAAGCCGCCGTCTTCAAACCGCCAGCATGATGCCTTAAGTCCTTCATCAAACCGCAGTTTGTGTCTTTGATGAAACCGTATTTCAAGTTCATTCATGAAACCGCACATGCATCTGGTGGAACCGCCGACCAAGATATTGAAGAAGTTATTGCTGTCATTTACTCCTTGAAGACAAACATTCGCTTTTCAACCGTAAAAATGAATGACTGGTGACTTGTCCTTAAACTTCAAGTCATGGTTCAGTTATTCTTGGAATGTCTGTTTGTCTCGCTTTTTGAAAAGTTACCGTTGTACTTTTCAACAACTAAAAGGACAATGTCAGGTAGTGATCCAACAACTTCCTGCCACAAAGCAAAAGCAAAGGACGACAGTGACAGGTCAACCAATGGGATTGTGACAGCACATTAAACCGCCATACAATGACTCACCTCATTGTCCAACGGTCACTAATGCCTTCACTATAAATAGCCTTCATTGTTCAACATTGAAGGGTGCTGAGCTTCAAAGAGAATATCCCAAGTATTCAAGTTTGCTTTGAAGATTGAAAATTCAGATACTCATATCTTCATCATCTCCTTAGCAAACCCAGAGTTCTTCATCAAAGCTTCAAGCCTTCAAATCATCACAACTCAGCCTTGCACAGAAAGTAATCATTTGCTCACCATCACTTAGATATTTTGAGCTCTTGATTTCTTTCCACACCACACACCCGGAGTATATTTTCTTATAGATTATATACCTCGAAAACACAGGTTGTTATAATAGCATTGTTAAGTTAGATTGTTTATTTAGAGTTTGGATTCATTTGTAATCTTGTAAAAACTCCTCTAAATCAATACCAGTCTAGTAGCTATTAGAAAATCCTAGGCTAACCACCTAGGTAGAGGACGTAGTTCTTTCAAGAATGAACCTCTTCAAATTGTGTGTCCTTGATCTTTATTTTCTGTCTTGTCATTTACATTTATGTTTATGAGCTTTATTTACTTTTATGTGAAATGACTTGATAAATGATTTGCATACTTTTGTGACACTTCAGTTGTGCCTTATCAGTTGCATCATTCCTTTTTCAACCACTTAAACCGCCCAACTCTTTATAATTCAGTTTGGACAAAACCACAAAACTCCGCTGTGCATTTTATCTGAGCGGTTCAAGTGCTTTAAACCGCAATAGACCAAACTGATAAGTACTTGGTTGATTTTCAAGGGTATTTCGAAAAAGATTTTAAACCGCTATTCACCCCCCCTCTAGCGGTTCTATACCCTTGTTGCCCTTTGAGACCAACAGGGTTAAACTTGCGTTTCTGATTTTGGTGTTCTTTTATTCTGTTTTCTGGGCATTCTGGTAAAAAGAGTTGGAAGCGCGCGCCTCTGGCCTTCTTGGCCTAAAGCGCGCGCATCCGACCCCAATTACCATAATCGACCGCCTTCCTTCTCGTCCTTCAATTACATGTTATTATGCTAACAAATTTATGCAGGGGAAAGAATTGTTATTTAGGGTCAACGCAATCCCTTGAACCCACGAGTTTGCAGGTACTGCCCAGAATCGGGCGCCTCGGCCTCTCTCGCTCGGAGGCGCGCGCCTCCCACTCTCACTGCCCAAAGCGCGCGCTTCTGATCAATTTTCTAGAAAACAGAACAGTGAACAGAATGCACAGAATGACAGTATGTGGGCATCGAGCCTCCACATAAACTCTTTTATTTTTTGTTTATTTTATCGGTCACACGGGTGATTCGAAAGTTGTACATATGTGTATATTTGTTTTTTTTTCTTTCTTTGAAAAAAAAATGTTTTTTCACTTGGCTTGACCTCAGACTACATCCACATATTCCTATGAATTGCTCACAATCGAGTCGCACAAGTTGATAACCCCAAACCCGTCGAGGACCGTCCTAGAGAGTTTCAAGCTCCACCCGACCTTGACTCTCTTGAAGCGGTAAACCTCAACCCGTGGCGTAGTTCATGACTACATGCCGGGGGTGACCTTAAGCCTCTCTTTAACCGAGCACAAGCCAACACATTCTTAGTCTAGGTTCTAACACTCCGTGACTAAGTCGGTTTTTCATGTGTCAAGATTTCCCTAAACTAATGTCATCAAATCATACATGCTGTTTCCAAAAGAAACAAGTGGTTATTATGGATGAAATAAAACTCCGTCCCCAAGTGGTTATTATGGACGAAATAAAACTCTGTCCCCGCATGTATGCTTTATGACATTAATTTAGTTTAATCCCGTCACATGTAGATATCACAAGCATGGTGGAATCCGATGAGTATATGGGACCACGAGAAGGTCTATAAACTAGTGTGACGATTCCACTATTTTTCTAGAAACCCCAAAAAGGACTACGTCCTTCCGACTTTTGTAAATAAAATAAAAAAAGAGTCATTTTCCCTTATGTGGTTGAGTCTTTTCCTGTTTGTGGGTTGACTTATTTTATTCAAAAAATGTTTGTGGGCCATCCTAAGATCAACTGTGTTCTTCCAATAGGTCCAATGGCTTCGAACGGCAACAACAACAAGGGAGAGAACATTTCCGTGTCCAACAAAAGGCTTTTCAACATAATAAGAGCCATGGGGGAACAAATGGATAGACTTGTCGAGGATGCCCACCGTAAGGATGATTTATGACAAGCCCTTTTTGATCTCGAGAGAAAGATTCATGAGGAAGAGGTCTCCGAACTTAGGGCCCGTTTGAAAGAATTCACCGACAACAAGACAAAGGTCAACGGTAAAGCATGCTCAAGTGCCCCACCCCTCAAAAGTCAAAAAGGTGCCACCGACAACCGAATTTTCACTCCTCTCCTAGGAATGACCCGAGCCGAAGCATTTGAAACTTTGGTGGGAAGTGGAAAGATCAAGTCTTTACAAGGATACAAACCCAAGACGATGCGTCCCAACCATGCCCATCACAAATATTGTGGCCATCATCAACACAGTGGCCATCTTACAGAGGAATGCTTCCTTCTCCGAAACATCATCCAAGATTTGATCGACAATGGTGAATTTAGCTTGGGTGAAGAGAAACTCATCAAGGAAAAGGCTCAGATTTGAAATGGGGATTCAACAAGAGATCATGCCACAAGGAGACTACAACGGCAAAGACGACGACAACAATCTCCGTTTCTCTTTCTCTACCTACTAATAGGAATTAAAAAAAAAACGAGTCAAAAGTCCTCTTTTGTGTGCATTAAGTTTTCTTCCTTCTCGTCAATATTAAAGTTTGAGTCGGTCTTAATAAAAGTCGTTCTTATCCTAATACACTCTTCCAAGTTGTTCAATTTAATTCTTGGCAAAATGATGAAAAGATGTCTAAACAAGTTTTAGAACGAAGGCCATCACTTGAATGCCTAGGGGATAAACATCGTGATGAAGGTGACAACATCAAATCAAAGACATCAAGCGACAAAGAAAGGTGGAGCAACAACCATGGAGAAATCAAGCAAAGTTTTCAAAGGGGGATTAAAATAAAAAAAAAAAAAAAAAAAAACTCGCTAGGTTTACTCTTCAAAATAACCTAGGAAAAAGTTAGAGCACGAAAAAAAAATCCCCCCTCATACAAAGAAGTTCACAACAACATCATCATCCACCAACAAAGGACGAAGCTACATCGACAACCATCACGACAAAGCAACAATTCCATCACGAAGAATGGAGTATTCACAAGAACTACGGTGACCTGAGCCTCTACACTGGAGGAACATAGGCAACCTGTGGGTCCGGTCTCATATAATAAAGAAGATATGTTTAGCCCTAGTACGTTATGGTGATTGGCCTTCATCTCGAACTTGTCAAGACATCTTTGTACGAGTCATTTGCCAATGAATTAATCACCTCAAGATTGAACAATTGGAATCGCTTTGCGTTCCTTATCGAATCTGGGGGCTTCTTATCTTTCAGCGATACTCCCAGTTTCTTGCAATCAAATTGGGGCTTTCCTTCTCTTCTCTCTTAATGACTTACTTGCCTTCGTAAGTCATTCAATAAATAAAAATACATGTCAATACTAGGGGCTACTTCTGTAACACCCTGTAAGTACCCCGATCCGGATCATGGGCCTTAAAATAATTAAATTACAAAACTTAGGGGTGATTTGGGTAAAATTTAGGTTACAAGGGCCTTTTGGGTATTAACAAAGTCTTTCCAGAAGTTTGGGGGGTTTCTTGTCATTTTTAGAACACATTAGGAAAGGGAGGGACCTTTCAGGAATTGAAAAAGGTCCAAGGACCTCGGGTTTTATCCCCACAAGGCCCAAAAGGACTTTGTTGGAATTTCCAGAAAATTGCCATGAAAAGGGGACGGTCGCGCCTGGTCGGTGCGCTTCTTAGAGGCGCATACGAGCTTCTAAAAATGCACCTGACAGGTGCGCCTTCTTCCAGGAACCAACAATCCGCCGACAAGCCGCCACGTGCTTGCTCCTGATTCGCCACACGCCGTCCGCCATGTCCACCCACGCACCCGACATGTCCCCCCTCGTGCTGGCCTGTGATTGGTCGGTTTCCTTGAGATGTTTCCCCCCCCCATCACAGCCCCACATGGCACGTTTTGATTGGCTTGTCACTCCACTTTTGGTCACCCACGTGCCCTTTCTGGAAAACCTTATACCCAGCCCTTTGTGCTCCATATTTGTGCCCAAAAATGATCAAATTTCAACCCAATTTGTGATCATTTTATGAGTAAAGATGACCCATTTTAAGGGCCCATTTTGTGACCAATTCCAACCCATCTTATGCTTAGCCCCTAATCAAGTCACAAGACAATATTTGAGGGATTAAAGTGAAAATATCCCCCTTTTTGCTTGGTGCCCAAGTCCATAGTTGAGGGACCAAAATGTTACCCCAAATTGCAAACAAGTCCCTAATTCCCACTATAAATAGAGGCCTCCTCTACCCATTTAAGGGGATTTGGAGAGCAAAGTTATTATGCCAAATTGGCCTCTCATCCAAGATTGAGTGATTAGTGTAGATGGTGAGCAAACCATGTTAAGTGAAAATTAGAGCCCAAGGTCTCTAAGTGAAAAAGGAAAGGAAGCAAACTTGGGTCAATCAATTGATGATTTACCCCAAGCTTGCTTAAGGATTAATCTTTATTTTGTTGCAACCTTCTTCTTCATCTTTTTCTATTTTTCTTTTGTTGGGATATCATCTTTGGTTGCTTTTCTTGGTTATAAAAATGTAATCTTTATATATGATTGGGATCCAAATATTCCAATGATCCCAATGGCTTCATCTTACATCTTTATTAAAATGATGAGCTAAGTGGAGAGGAGTATTTGTTAAATTTATGCACTTTAATTTATGTCTTTTACTCAATGTCTTCTATTTCTTGGAACCAAGCCTTGATCCATGGTGCCCTTCATGTTTTATGCATGATTGTGGGTTCTAAATCAAAGGATAACCAAAGACTTGTTATAATTTATGTCATTTATACTTACAAGTCTTTATTTATGAAATCTCATATGACTTGGATCCAAATACCCACATGATCCTAAAAAGCTTCATCTTGCACTTTTATGGTGCATTAAAATGATGAACTAAATGGAGATGGGATTTGTTATATTTAAAGTCTTAATCTTTGGTGTTGGCCTTCCATTTAACGCCTTTATTTCAAATCATTCTTGTTTATCTTACTTGGATGATAAAGCCCCAATCTTTATCTATCCAAGTAATGATTTGTCCAAGAAAGTATTTTATTGTTAATCTTGTAATGACCATTTTACTTGGATGATGAAGTTGACCATCTTCATTCATCCAAGTAAATGGGTTATTTTATTTCTCCAATGATTGCTCCATCCATGGCCTTGGCTTCTATCTTGGTATGGACTTGAGGCATAGGATGATCAAGTTGTCCCTTTTGACTTTATTAATCTCTTCCATGATTAATTAAAGTCCGTCCCCAAGGATGCCCTTATTTTACTTGGGTGAGCATTCTATTTTTGTCTCTTTAAAAATATTAAAAAAAAAAGAGCAAAGGGCATTAATATGCCTACATCTCATCCCCAAAATCATTTTCTAAAGTAAGATTGGTTTCTCCCAATTTTTAAACACACACACACACACACTTGCACGTTTTGGTCAACAAACTTAGGGAGACTCGGTTTACCGAGGCACTTTGGGTGAACTTTGTCCAAGTTCTTCCCAAAGTGTAACGTGACCTCCGAACTCATTTTCTCTAACCATTTTTCGTTAAGTTTGGGTTAAAAATTAAACTAACGTGGCGACTCCGTTGTTTGTGTGAAAACCACCTGTGTTTGGCATTTTGTCCTCGTGCAAACTTTGCTTGTTTCGCCCCGAGGACGGGATCCTTACAGTGGCGACTCCGCTGGGGATATAGAGTGCTTTCGGACTTCTTTCTAGAAGGTTCGGGGGCATTCTTGTGTGGGTCAAAGTCCCGTTCCCGTTAGTTGACTTCTTGCATATTTGTGTGTGTTTGATGTTTCTGTTTGAACTATTTTGAGTACATACGTTCTGGAAATACAATAAACTGGGGCTTGATGATCAGAAGTTGGAGAAACTGAGAAAAATCTTCACCCTCTTGCTTTAGCCGTACGGCTACTTTGGGTAGGGGCCAGAATGTTGCCAATTAACAGTTTGGTGCAGGACTGCAACATCTTAGGTGCCCCTCTGCTTCTACTTGTCCAGGTTCCAAATTTACAGTCTTACTTGTGCACATTACCTTCATTCTTTTGGCCAAAACTTGGTTTTAAAAGGTAATAAAACTAGGTTATGCATGATCTTTTGTCAATAAAATGGTTTCCAAAACCTCATCGTGCATAATCCCTTTTGTAAAGGTTTTTCTTGAGTCTTCCCGTTGTGCACAAATTGCTTTGTACAAAAGGGTTTCAATGTAAAATATTTTTTGCAAAAGTTTGATTCAAAATTCTTTGTTGTGCACAACTTGGCACATGTACAAGTTTTGGTCTTTGTTTGCTTATATTCCTTGATTTGTTGTGTATAGATTGCTCAATCCATGCTTGTTCATACTTGTTCATATCTTTCTTATGCCATGCTCATGCTATCGAAAAACGAATTGAAAATCTCTCTTTTTTCTCAATAAAGGAGCATAGAATGACTTCACACCACGCGCACTTGACCGTGCACGTTCCAAATACCCTTTAAACCCAGGGTGGATGCCACGATGTAGCTCGTTGGGCGCTCTTGTTCCCTTCAATGCGCGCACGGGTCCATCCCACCTTCCCTTCCGAACCGAGTCAACCACACTTGTCCGTGACACACAAATACCGTGACTATGGTTGGTTTTTGGTCTAGTTCACGTTACCACATCCTTGATACGTGCTCAAAGCTAATTGTGGCCAAATTAATGCCTCAGTTGTGACTCCTTGATGAAATGCAAGCGTGGCCTAACCAGCCTCCAACTCGTGTGTTAGTGACGACCGCAATTAGCAAGAGCCATGTACTAAGGATAGGGTGACACTGTGTCGTTAAGCCCTAATGAACGAGTTATTTTAATCATCCTTAAGCCCATGGTCAAGGATCGAGACGCCTCATTCAAAATGAGGTCATGTCGGAATGTCGGTGGAGCCTTCGGTGTAGCCTTCAGAGAAAAGTCTCGATCCCGACTGGGGCTTAACCATGATTAGGATGACCCGCGTATTGGGAACCTTACGATGCACTAGACCCTAGGTTCATTTCTTTTGATCGGTGGAAGCCGCGTGCCCTATAGGACCCTCGCCCGGGATAGTCCGTCCTTGGGAGCGTGCAATACAGGTGAAAAATGAGGGGTCTATAGGCGTAGCGATGGCGTCCACTGATCCAGGGTTATAGAATAGTTGCGAAAAAGAAGAGCGGTCTTTTCCAACCAATTAGGAATAAGACATGCCTTGAGAAAAATGAAATAATGAAAGTTGAGCCCCTGAATTGTGTACTAACGTTTGTTTATGTGACAAATCCGGCTAAGATAATCCAAAGAATAAATGATTTCTTTTTTTAAAAAAAAAAAGACAGAAAAGGAAAAGAGAATTGCTAAATTCATCAAAACGCTTGGCTTGGGTTTCTTCCCCCTAAAGAAGAGTCAAACTTGTTATCCCCTTCGAGTCAGTGTCTCTTGTGTGTCGAGTTTTTGTTTTACTTCAAAGCATGACTTCCCGAAAAATCCTTCCACGGTGCCCTTACGGTTTGTTGGTCATTTGTATCATAGGAAACAATGGAGAACAAGTCCCAAGTAGTCGAGGTAGACGTCCGTTTGGATGTGCAAGCACGGCTAGAGGGTAGGGTTAAGCTCCTGGAACGAACGGTGGGTACAATGAGAGACCAAATGCGAAAGATGGAGGTCGATCGCAATGAAGCGATCAAAGTGGTCCAACAACTTCGAAAGGAGATCAAGGAGGTACTTCACAAGAAAGTCGAGGAACTATGGGAAGAGGAGGGAAAGAGACTCAAAAGGGACCTTGAGAAAAAATATGATCGCTGGTACGATCTTCTACATAGCCGAGCAGACTTGACCGATGAATTGGAAAGGCACAACTCAAGGAACACCCGAGAGTGCCTCCACGAAATTGTGAAGTCCATTGAGGAGCTCAAAAGGTCTTCCGAGAAGTCTTCCTCCCCACCAAAGACTGCCCCCAACCAGCTGGCTCAGGTCGAACAAGAGCCCCGCGATCAGCTCCGACCTGTCGCGGTATCCCATGGAAAGCCCGCGGCGGCTGTGGGAGAATTTCACCTCCAGGGCAAAGGGGCTCACTACCGCTGGTTCCATGAGTTGGGAATGCCTAGAGAGCAAGTGCTAGACCACCTACTCGAGGCCGGTAAGGTTGAGCTTCTTGGCCAACATATGATATGGACAGAGCCGGTCGGAGCCCGTCACGACCCAAAACAACATTGCAAGTACCACCAAGCACCAGGTCATTCCACAAATGCATGTCTCACCCTGAGAAATCACATCCAAGCACTCATTGATGAGGGTGTCATTACCAAACGAGGGGACAAGTGGGTCTAAGCCAGGGACGCAAGGAGAAGAAATGAGGAATAGAAGACGTCGTTAGGAGTGGCCTAGTGTTTGTGTTCTAGAGAGTCTCCTAAATCCGTAGTGGATATAGTCTTTTGTCTTTCTTTTTCTTTTAGATTTCCCAAAAGGCCCTGCGAGGCCAAAAGCTGCAATGTGGCGATGGTTGAGTCAATAGTCAAGTCCAGAGTTGTAAAAATTGAGTCTTCCGTGAAATGAATTGTCTTTTACTTCTATTCTCCCTAGACTTGAGGAATTATTTGAAAAATTACACTAACTCTCGGAATCACTCCCATTAATGTTTCCAAATGATTGTTATATCCCCGATATGATGAGTTGATTCCCCCAAACATAGAAGTCAACAACGACTCATAAAGGGACGAATGGATCTAAACGTAAAAGGTACTAAATTCCAATGATTAATCTTAAGATGAATGAATGTTGTGACCCGTTGGCATGAAGGAGACCATCAATGGCAGATCTTCCCCCATACACTACCCGATACACGACCCAAGACACCTTTCTGAGGCAAACTACCGATGCACATTAAAAGCATCCCAAGACAATGAAAAGACGAGGACGTTGTTGCTCAGCACCAAAGTTCAGCCATAAGTTCACATACAGACTTCCCGAATTGTCAAAATCAAAGAGAGGATAGGTGAAAAATGAAGAAAAAAAAATGGCAAAAAGAAATGCTTGCACAAAGAGCCCGTCCATATCAAAAGGGGTACACCCAAAAAGGCCCATCTCAAAGAGTTCACCCAAGGCAAAGTCAGCAATGACGTCCTCCGAGACAGCAAAAGATACCAACCCCGGCCAAGGTGGCCCAAGGGCTAAACTACGGTGACCTGAGCTCCTCAAACTGAGGGGAACGTAGGCAACCTTCGGGTCCGGTCACAGCATGAGAAAGAACGGTCAAACCATGGCTTTCCCAAAGTAGCCAAGCCTCTCCCCCACGGTCCCATCAATGACCGACTTCCCAAGACACACCTTCTTTGGGCCAATTCCCCATAAGCACTTTCTCATCTCGATCTTGCCATTGATCAAACTTTAATCTTAATTGATCACAACGTTTATACATGTTAAGGCTAATTGCTTGCTATAATCTTGAATTAATGACAAACATGGTCTATTCGAGCAATCATTTGATGATATTAACTAAGTTAAATTTCAAATGTCTCAACAAGTCTTCTTCTCTACATCTTAGGAAAGAGCTAAACACTTGTATTCTGTCAAGCAAGGGCTTCCTTCCATTTCATGAAAATTGCTCAAAAGAGCTTACCAACATAAATGGACTCTCTCCCAAATAAACTGCCCTTGCATGTTTCCTCCAAAAGATACCTTAAGTCCCCGTTCTATCGAGTCGGCTGGATCACTCATAAAAAAAAAAAGTGGAAAAGAAAGGCACCAAAAAAGTGGCCCGCTAGGTTGAAAACCCGTAAGGGCGGCCTAGGAAAAAAACAGGGTGTGCCATAAAAGATGCAAAAGAGATGCCCGCTAGGTTGAAAACCCGCAAGGGCGGCCTAGGCAAAAGAAAGGGTGCGTCATGAAAAAGGGATGGGTTCCTAACCCCCACTTCAAAGGACATGGGGCTACCCCCACAACGACCACAAGGCATGGGGCTACCCCGACATCAAACACGGACAAAGGCATGGGGCTACTGTGAACGCCCCTTTCCGATGAAGCGATGCATGGGAAGTATCTTGTGATTATTTTATTTACAAAGGGAATATTCTTAACGACATTAAAATTATGAGAGTTGCCACGCCGTTTTAATTAAAGCCCAAAACATTGAAAAAAGCATTTTTAATGGGTTCGGGGGTCAAATTACAACAAGAGAAGAATATTGAACGTTATCACTCCTATTGCCCGAATGATCGGTCTTTCTATCATGATGAATGTGTTAGTAGTGTGTTAGTGATTTAGACGGATCCGAAGATTGCCTACGTTCCTCTCAATGTGAGAAGCTCAGGTCAGCGTAGTTCGCAGAGAATAGAATAGGCAGAAGAATCGGGATCATGCATAATGAGGGGGAATTACCTAAAGATTAGGGTTTTAGGAGTAGTTCCTAGATCATCCTCGGGTGATGAACCTCGATCATCATCGGCTATGAAATAACATGTAATTATGAAGATCACAACCCTAAATATAGCATGAATAAGGTTTTAATCTATGAACACGAAGAACATGCGAAGAACATATTATGAACATATGAATGAACATTCAAAGCATATGAAGAAGAAACTATGAATAAACATGTACGAACATGAATATAAAATATCTATATTAAAATTAATGCAAGAACATGAAGAAAAAGTTAGAAACCTTACCTATGTGGCAAGAAATAAACCTTGGATCTTCTTGAGTGTTTGAATGCTAATTAGAGAGCAAAATAGTGTTTAAGAACTCCAAAAATTCGGACTTTAGAACTCTCAAAATCCGCCCCCAAAACCAATAGAATGAATGGTTTATATAGTAGGCTGAGAAGATCTGATGGTCAGGATCATCCAGCGCAAGGTTGGCCGCCTGGCCATGGTTGAAGCCGGTGACAAGAGTGGCCGCGTGGCAAGATCAATGCCCAGCAATGTTGGCCGCGTGGCAAGGTTGCAGGCTTACTTGATTCTTAAGCTAGGGTTTCTGCATGGTTTTAAGGAAACCATTTGTTACCTATTTTGATAGATTTGTCATAAATGAGATATTTTGGGAATCCGGGACAAGTCTTTACAAGGTTTCTAATTCCTATAAAGTCCTTGTATTTTTGGGAAAGTCCTATTAAACTCATTTTCAGGTCGGGTACTAACAGTAGCCCTCGGCGAGCTTCTTGCAAGCAATGTGGGGTCGGCGATAAAAGAAGGATCCGTCTGAAACATGAGTTTCAAAAACAGATGAAAGGTAAGGGAACGCTGAACCTTGACAGGCGACCTACGTATCCGCGGGGGAATCAAGCCAAACGTAGTTCAAATCTGATGGGGAAATTGGGAATGATTTGTCCTCTCAGGGGGAGCGACGTCTTCTGCTGGGGAAAATGCACGCTGGGGATGAGAGATGACCGCGTCGGTCGGGTGCTGAACCTTTCAGGTTCCTACGTATCCTCCGAGGAATCAAGCCGGTCGTAGTTCAGAGACATTGGGGAAAGACGAGACATCGAACTTCTACTGGGATAATAAACCTACGGATACTATCTTGTATGAAGAACGAACATTCGTAAGCAATGAAGTTATTTGGGAAAATTAAAGACTACGTTGTCTAAATAATCCCAAGATGGAATGGTAAACGCAATCCAGGATCGCCAGGGTTCCTGCCGATTGCGCTAAAGTAATAGATGTCAGATCTCTCGCGAACAGAAACGCCGAGGATTCTGCCAACCACGATCGATCAAGGATACGTATGTCATAGAGGCGCCTAAGTCTCTACGATCATGCAAATCCTAATAATAGATTCGGATATCTCGCAAACAGAAATGCCGAGGCTTCTGTCAATCACAATCGATCAAGGATACGTATGTCATAGAGGCGCCGAAGTCTCTATAATCATACGAACCCTAATAGATGCTGGATCTCTCGCAAACAGAAACGCCGAGGCTTCTGCAATCACGATTGATCAAGGATACGTATGTCATAGAGGCGCCGAAGTCTCTACCACCATACGAATCCTAAGCAAATATTCGGTGAAAAATGGAAATTTTAAGGGGCT
>JAOWBW010001180.1:0-104431 GCA_026119855.1 Campanula takesimana | reverse complement strand
TCTTTTCTTCTTTCTTCTTCTTCCTTCCTCCATTGACGAGTTAGAGAGAGAAAAATTGAGTTTTTAGAGAGAGAAAGCTCAGATTTTGATAATTTTGAAGATTCATTTCACATAATTCTTGAAGATATGGCGGATTGGATCATGAGGCATTATTTAGAGATTTCCGGGCCATGGTGGGTATATGATTCCACAACAAGAGCAACAAGGAGAGGGCACGGTAATGCTCAGGGCGCAGGGAATATCGGGGCAGATCCAGGAGCGGGCTTTGAAGCGGCGCCCTTGATTCCAGGGGGCGGTTTGAGACCACGAGCCGCGACTCGGAATTATCGCGATAATCTGCTGCGGTCCACGTTCTACCAAGATTACGATTTTTACATCGACTCTGAGCGTCATTGGTCGATGGGGCTTCCGGAGACGCGAGAGGTAAATTTCGAATTTTCATTCCTCTCCTTCTCGCACATTTGTATGTTTATGCACATAATATGAAATGCTAGAATAATGGAATGCTAAATTTAAATTGCTGGAATTGTAAATTGATAGAATGGTAACATACCTGTGCTGTGTTTACCTGCAGAGGATCAAGGCTCGTGGGTCCACAGTGACTGTGGGCAAACTGGGCGTCCCTGCCGGAGGGACCGGGCGGTTTGCGTGCTCGGATCGAGGCTATGGGCTTTGGCCCATTCTTTGACAGTGTCCGCATGGTCGGGGCTACCCTGAAGGTGGCAGCGGTGATAGAGGTGTGCCGGGAGTTCTGGTGGGATACCACCCATACCTTCCACTTTAGTTGGGAGAGATTACCATCACGCCGACGGATTTCGCGGCCATCACGGGGTTGAGGTTACTGGTACCCCTTTGCCTTTTGATGAGAGCTTGGCGGAGCGGCGGGACTATAGACAGGCTCTGCTGGGAGTTGACACCGACCTAGGAAGAGGTGTCAAGGGTTATGGAGTGGAGGCCGGGAAGGTGAATCGCTTGGTGGAGGTGGCTATTGAGGCCTTTAGTAGGGGGGAATATGATTTGGATTGCTTGGTCCGGCTGTTCTTATGGTACAGCTTTTCAGAGATTTTGTTTCCCAGTGGGCTACTGTCTGCCGGTACTCGCTGTTAGGGGCTCTTGTGGACTTGGACTTAGTCGGTGGGATTTCTTGGGGTGGAGCCGGTTTGGTTGAGATTTACCGGGCTTTGGATCATTGCTCGAGGGCTAGCTCGTCGGCCTTTGACGGGTTCCAGTTCGCCTTTGAGGTATGCTCTCGACTACCCTTCTTTTCACTTGTTGAGATTTCTGTTCTATTTTTTGGTCTGAAATATCTCTCTTATTACATGTACAGGCTTGGGTGTACGAGGTCTTCGGTGTCGCCCCTTTTCAGTTGGTGATGAGTGTTAACAAGGTTGTTCCATCATGTGGTATTGGTGCAAGGGCAACAGGGCTCCTTCCCGTAGAAACCGGGATAGGAAGACAGTAGATGCTGCTGATCTGAGGAGGGTGTTCGCGATGTCTGAGCCCATCGGGGTTAGATTTTACCCATGGAGCCCGGCCAACGAGGCTTCGGTGGGTCCCTATGTAGTGGAGTTGACCGCTTCTAGGGTTCTGCTTGTGGGTCTCACCGGGGAGGCCATGTATCTTGGGGAGAGGGTGGTTTGTCAGCACAGGGCTGGTGCGTTACCGTGGGCTCCTTATGACCCTCCTTGGGATATGCTTCGTCCCGCGAGGTTGGCGACTTTCTGGCTCCCACTCCGGCAGAGCATTACAGGGGGGGTGATGATTATGCCGGCTATGTACGGACGCGGCTGGTCAGTCCACAGGTACGAGCTAGGATGTTGTCTGGAGAGGGGTCGAGCTCGGCCCGTTATGTTGGTCGGAGTCGGCCTTTGGTTGACATGCCCCTTCGCTCGAGTAGCGTGAGAGTGATGAGGGGCGGCCGGGAGGTGGAGCTTAGCTTGGAGCCGACTGATGCAGATCTTGTTGAGGAGTCATTCATTCCTCCGCCCGACGCTGGGGTACGGCTTTGTGCTTTATATCAGTCATGTTCGCACACACTTATTTCTTTCTGCCTTGTAATCCTTGCATTGGTTTCCTTTCAGGTGACTCGGGAGGCATATATCCGTTCAGCTCGGCGGGAGAACGTGTTGATGCGCTTACTGAGGGAGGCGTACCATTCATGTACTTGTCAGAGGGACGACGTTGCGTCACCCCAGCGTCGGGAACGGTCTCCGATTGGTGCGGGCTCTTCTCATATTGGTGGTCGAGCGGCCCAGGGATGGAGTTCGGGTGCCGGTAGCTCTTGGGCTTTAGCGCGGCGTGGAGATACCACGGAGGAAGATTCTGACTAGCGGGGTCCATCTTTCCATCTTTATTTCCTACACTGTTAGCTAGTAGAGAGCAGAGGGATAGTATGTAAAATGCATGTATGTATATTATGTTTTAAAATGCAATTTTATTGTGGGAGCCTACTTATGCAAACTAGTTCTTTTACAAATGTTCCTAATTTTATACAATGCATGAGCCATGGAAGGGGGCAGGTACGTAGTTGCAGGATCCGTCACGGAGTGGGAAGAAACAAACTGGATTTCTGCATGGAGCAAGTTGGCCGCATGGCCATGGCGAGGCCCAGAACAATGTTGGCCGCCTGGCCATGGCGAGATCCGGAGCAAAGTTGGCCGCGTGGCCTAGGACGAAGTTGGCCGCCGGCCAAAGGCAATATCGGCCGCGGGTCCAGGGGCAATGTTGGCCGCGTGGCCACATCCTGCGCCGCCTACGGTTTTCCTTTTCCTGGCAAGAGTGGGAGTTCGTGCCCTATTTAATGAACCCTTTGCAGTCATAAAATGTTACCAGTAACTTTTGAGCAGTTTTTGAGTTCCTTTTTTAGCCAATTTTCTTGCTCTTTGCCATGGATCAAGAGGCTAGGATCACAAGCCTTGAGAAAAAAGTCTTTATAACCTCTTTGGAGAAGTGGGTTGCCAAACTTCCTGGTTCGAGTCGTAGGAAACTTGATGAACGGTATGGGATAAAGTGTCTTTGGTCACTTTTGTACATGAACTCCAATACCAACCTCTTGCAAGCCTGTGGGAGATTTTGGAATGATACCCTCCATGTCTTCAACTTTTCATTCAACGAGATAACACCCACTTATGAGGACATCGCAGCATTATGTGGCTACGAAAGGAAGGGTAAAGTTGCCTTGCCTTTTGACTTCGTTTGCTTGAGGGACAAGTTGGTGACCTTTGGCGTACCCGCGGACGACTTTGATAGGTATGCTAGGTGCGGTTATGTCGACCTTTCTTGGATGCCACAACACTTCATGCATGCAGACGTGACATCTAACCGCTCCTTGGACCATCTTGCACTGTGTTTGTTTAGCTCTATCCTTTTCCCTTCTGAGGTGGATTTGCCAGTGAAGGATGTTTGGGTATGGTGAACTTGGCTCGTTTGGGTTATGATATTGTACCGGCCATTCTTGGGGAGATGCTCTGTGGTATTCCCCATCTCGCGGCTTATGGTGGGATGCCTTGTGGTAGTGATAGGCTTTTGACCATGTGGTTGCAAGAGCGGCTTCGAGTGAATAAACCGGCGGCTTCTCTGAAGGTGGCCCCATGGATGTACCGCATTAGAGGCATGGTGGAGCGGTTTGAGGGCATGACTCTTAAAGGTTGGAAAAGTATTTGGCGGAAATGGTGACTGACGACATTCAGTGGGTGGTGCCCCATTGGCACATTCACTCTGTGAGGGAGTAACAAGTGGGACTTCACATGATCAAAGTTCCAACCCTTTCTGGGACTACCTTTTACTATCCCTCTAGAGTGCTTCGTCAGTATGGTTTTGGTGCAGACCATCCCGGAGGGTTGGGACGAGGAGAGAGATGATTTTCCTTTTGGGGTACTTCAGTTGGATGATAGTGCCTCAGTCCTTCTTTCTCAGATGTGGGGCGAGGCCGGCTTTAGTCGTAGGACCTTCCTCACACGCTCTAGCAACACCTTCCTGCCACGCGAGTATTTGGATTGGTATATGGGGAGACTTGGGCATGCGGAGCAGACTCTAGAGACCCTAAGGGGCACTATCTTGGGATCCTGTGCTCCAAGTTCTTCATTGAGAATTAAGGAGGCGGAGGCTTATGGGAGGAGGATGAGTAAGCGCGTGGCTAACGGAGGCGGAGAAGAAGTGGGGGTGTCAAAGAAGAGGAAGGCGAAGAGGCTCCTAATGGAAAGGCTAAAGGTGTTAGCAAGTTTGAAAGAAGATTTTGTGAGAGTCCTAGCAAGAAGAAAGTTTCGCCGTGGGCAAAGCAAGAAGAAAGAGACCGAGGGCACAAATGGCACTAAGGAGTAATCCTGAGCGTCTCTCCATAGTCGTGCAGACACATTAGTTTAATTTAGTTTACTTTTGTTTTAGTTTCAATTTCAGAAAGGTTATTCATTCAAAAAGTATGTCAAGCTTAGACTCATCAAATAAGTGTTAACATGCAATAACTATGGAAATAAAAGTTTTTGCTTTCAGGAAAATACAACTTCTATCTTTATTGCTTTGACAAGATTTGGATGTTTATTTGTTTTTTAGACCGCACCTTTTGAAAGGCTGCCTACGTTCCCCTTTTACAAATAGGACTAAGGGGCTCAGGTCACCGTAGTTCACTCCAGTCAGACTAGAATGATTATAAGAAAGGGAAGATAGAAGGGGGAATGCTCTAACTTTTGCCTAGACCGCCCTTGCGGGTTTTCGATCTAGCGAGCTTTGTACGCACCCTTATTTTGCATAGACCGCCCTTTGCGGGTTTTCAGTCTATCGGGCTTCTTTTTGCGTAGTAAACAACATTTTTTTTTTTTTTTTTTTTTAAGAGGGGGAGTCTAGTCATAGTAGCGCCTGAGCTTGCTGAGGTTGACTGGTTTCTTGAACGGGTTGCCATCCAAATCTGCCATTCTGACTGCTCCTCCGGAGAAGATCTTCTGTACCACAAACGGCCCTACCCAAGTGGGGGCCCATTTCCCGAGGGGGTTGAATTTGTTGGGTAAGCGTGCTTTGAGCACCAAGTCTCCTTCCTTTATGTCAACAGGCTTGACCTTTTTATTGAAGGCTTTTGTCGTTCTCCTTGATAGGCCCGGATGTGTTCCATGGCCTTCAATCTGCGTTCGTCGAGTGTTGCCAATTGATCATAGCGACTACGAAGCCATTCTACCTCATTCACTTGGTTCTCGAGCAAGACCCTCAAAGATGGCACCTCCAACTCAATAGGGAGCACTGCCTCCATGCCGTATGTCAAAGCGTAAGGGGTCTCTCCAGTAGCGGTGCGGACTGACGTTCTGTACCCCCAAAGTGCTAATGGTAACTTCTCGGGCCAATCCCGTCCTTGCGAAGCCATCTTGCGAATTATCTGCTATATCGTCTTGTTGGCCACCTCAACCGCGTCGTTAGTCTGTGGATAGTATGGGGAAGATTTCTTTCGTTCGATCTTGAATTCTACAAGCAAGCGAGCACACTCGGCTTCGAAATGACTGCCATTATCTGATATAATGAGGTTAGGAACCCCATACCGACACATAATATTCTCTTTGATAAACTGCGCTACCTTCTTGGAATTCAGCACCTTGTAAGACTGAGCTTCGACCCACTTTGTGAAGTAGTCGACCGCGACGAGGACGAATTCATGACCATTACTACCGGCCGGCGAGATCTTCCCAATAATGTCGATACCCCACGTGGCGAATGGCCAAGGCGTGGTAGAACTATACAATTCGTGTAGGGGGATGTGGTTGAGGTTGGAGCATACTTGGCATTTGTGACACCGTCGAACCCATTGAATACAGTCTGTCTCCATGGTAATCCAATAATAGCCCAGCCGAGTGATCTTCTGTCTAAGCATCCTTGCATTCATGTGGGGTCCGCACAACCCGTTGTGTACTTCTTCCATTATTGCTTCAGCTTTCTTGTTGTCGACACATAAGAGCAACAGACCATCGTAATGCCTTTTGTACAAAGTATCGTCTAACAGTACAAACTGCCCCGCCAATCTTTTGAGTGCTTGCAGACTCTTGGCCTTCACATCTCCGTCAAAGGACATCTCTCCGTGCTTAAGGAACTTGTAGATTTGGGCGTACCATTGATCTCCGTTTACCTCTGCATCGATCTGGATCTCACAGCAATAGGCGGGGTTCTCCCTTCATCCAACCCTGAATGGTTTCACGACCTTCCTTCTGGAATTTCAACTAAGGAGGCCAATGTAGCTAGAGCATCCGCGAACCTATTTCTGTCTCGTGGCAGGAAATGGAAGCTAACTTCTTTGAACTGTGCTATCAACTCATCCATGTAACCTTGGTACCGCTGCAGGCAAGGATCAATAGTTTTCCATTTCTTCGCCGTTTGGTTAATAATCAAAGCAGAGTCTCCATACACTTCTAACTCTTTTACGTTGCGCTCTAGGGCGGCCTCCAATCCGGCTATACACGCCTCATACTCGACGGCGTTGTTGGTTGCTGAAAAGTTTAGCTTGATGGCTATGGGCGTGTGCTCATCTTTGGGATCAATAAGTAAGAGTCCGACTCCATTCCCTCGTTTGTTTGCAGCTCCGTCAAAGAATAATTGCCACCTTTCTGCGACCTCAATTGCGAAAATGTCGTCATCCGGGAACTCGGGGTCGGGTCCTCTTGTCTCGGTCTCGGAGGAGTCTGCGAGCTGATCGGCCATTGCCCTCCCCTTGATTGCCTTCCTCGGTACATAAGTAATGTCGAACTCTCCCAAGAATACTGACCATTTAGCGAGTCTCATAGAAAGGGATGGTTTATCGAACAGGTACTTGATAGGATCCATTTTCGAGACTAGTAAGATCGGATGGGATACCATGTAGTGCTTGAGCTTCGTCACCACCCATACTAGGCCTACGCAGGTCTTCTCGAGCGCGGAGTAATTGAGCTCGCTACCTTGTAACTTTCGACTGACAAAGTACACTGCATTCTCGATCCGGGAATCTTTGGCTTCTTGTGCTAACATGGCTCCGACGGCGGTATCTGTCACAGTTAAGTATAGTAGCAACGGCTTCTCCTTATGCGGCGGGCGCAGGATTGGGGTATTCACCAAATATTGTTTGATCCTTTCGAAGGCTATCTGGCAGTCATGATCCCACTCCACACTGGCTGTCTTCTTCATTAACTTGAAAATTGGTTCGCAGATGGTGGTCAGCTGATTGATAAACCGACTGATGTATTGTAGGCGTCCCATGAATCCTTTTACCTCCGTCTCGGTACGGGGTGGTTTCATCTCCAGGATGGCTTGAATCTTCCTCGGGTCGGCTTCGATCCCATTCTCGGTGACCATGTAACCCAATACTTTCCCTCTACGAACTCCAAAGGTGCATTTTGCCGGGTTCAAACGCATGGCGTGCTCTCTCAACCTGTTGAAGAATTTTCTGAGATCTATCAAGTGCTGGCCCCCAGACCCTTTTGAATGTATAATCATGTCGTCCACGTACACCTCAATCTCCTTGTGGATCATATCGTGGAATAAGGTCGTAACTGCCCGTTGGTAGGTAGCCCCAGCGTTCCTCAGCCCAAATGGCATGACAGTATAGCAAAAAGTCCCCCATGGGGTGGTGAAAGCTGTTTTTTCTTGGTCCTCCTCGGCCATCTTGATTTGGTTATAGCCGGCAAACCCATCAACAAACGACTTGACCTCATAATGGGCGCTCGCATCCACCAACATGTCGATATTTGGCAAGGGGAAGTCATCCTTTGGCGTAGCTTTGTTGAGATCCCGAAAATCCACACATACTCTGACTTTACTGTTGGACTTTTTGACAGTCACCAGATTTGATAACCACGTTGGATACTCGATCACCCTGATAAAACCCACACGGAGTAGCTTCTCAATCTCCTCCTTCACTTGCAAAGACCATTCCGGCTTAATACGGCGCAGCTTCTGCTTGACTGGCTTAGCGTCTGGTGCTGTCGGGATTCTGTGCTCTACGATCGAGTTGTCGAGCCCCGGCATGTCTTTATAAGACCATGCAAACACATCCACATATTCTCTGAGTAGCTCAACCAGTGCTTCCCTTTCGGCTCCGCTGAAGAAGTTTCCGATTTGCGTTTCCTTAGGCTCGGCTTCGCTTCCCAAATTCACGCTCGTTAACACCTCATCGGCAGCTTGGGCTCGAGATTCTTTTGATTAATAACCTGTTCTGAAACCTCTTTAATGTATTCATCATTTAATGTGTTTGTGTCTGCCTCTTCTAATGAATCATTATTAACTAAGTGTATATCATTAGTTTGATTATTAGCCAATTTATCAGTTAAAAGAGTGACTATGGAGGGATACTCGGAAAGGTCGAGGGTTTCATTCATAGCAAAAGGGAAAATAGCGTTTGCAACAAGATCATAGTCTTCAGACGTAAGGTCGTCAGACTTAGAGGAAGACTCAAATTCAAAATGTAAAACACTAGACTCTGGGGACGGGGATTTTGGGTGAGTGACAGGAGATGCTGCAGGAGCGGCGACAGGAGAAGGAGTAAGCCCCAGTGTTCCCATCATAAAATCCGGAGTAGCTATAGGTCCCCCAATGATGCACCAATTCTTGAGCTTGTCCCTCATGGGTACCACCAATGTCCTTGGGTCCACCTTATCTTCAGAATCATCCCCGATGACGGCAACCATGTCTTCGTGCAGCCCCAGATTACCCAGATGTTGAAGCAGATATTGGCCGTCCCACGTCTCAGTCAAACTTGGAGTTTCTGCGGCTTCTATTGCTGGCTTGTCAAGGGTTGCGGCTTCAAGTTGATCTGCCAAGTCATCTGCAACCTTGGTGGAGTACTCATGTCTTATGGTTCTAACTCTGCCCGTGGCTTTGTCATATTCCATGTAAGTCAGCTTCATGTTGGACCGATCGAATTCCACATCTCTGAAGATCTCGAACCCTTTCTGCAATTTCCCAGTGTGGTCAATCCATGGCTCGGCGAACTCAAAACACGAAAACTCCTCGCCTTCCCTAACAAAGTAGCTATTTAGAGACAGGCGGTATGGCCGCATTTCAGGCTTTTTGTAGGGAAGCTTCATCTTTCTAAGCAATTCTATCCTCTGTTGCTCCATCTTGTCTTCAAGAGTAAGGGTGTATCCTAGACCGAACAACCCTCGATGATTAATCTCTTCAACCAATTCTGTGGGGCCTTGCAAGTTTTTACCTAGCCCCAGCCCCGGTATAAAACCCATGTTACGCAGTATCTTGACAACAGGTGCCACTTTGTCCGTTTTTTTGGTGAGGTCGATGGTGCAGATCTGTGCTTGAGCGACTATTTCGAAGCCGTTGAAGAGTCGGCTCTCTTCCCCATGCTGAATCTGTAAGACAGGAACGCCCTTGGTGTCCGTCCCTTGGGCAGTTACGAGATCACTGTAGATGATGGTTACTTCATTACCGGATTGAAACTTCACACACTGGTGCAGGGAAGATGGGACCGCACCCGACTGATGTAACCATGGCCGGCCGAGGAGGAGTGAGAAGGTTGCGGGGATGTCGATGACGTGGAAGTCTGTCGGCAGGATCTTTGTTCCGATGGTAATGGGCAGGGTGACTTCGCCTATCACGGCGCGGCATGTAGAGTCATAAGCTTTGATGGTTTGTTTGGATGGGCGTAAATCAACACCATGAACGCCAACCACATCCATCATCCTTGAAGGCAGGATATTAATAGCAGAACCATTGTCAATGAATATACGGGGAATCTTCTTGCCATTTACTTCGACAGTGATGTACAAAGGCTCATTATGATCAACTCCGAACACTGGCTTGTCTAGCTCCGAGAAAGTGATGATGTTTCCATAGTGGATATTACCAATCATGTGGGTGACGTCCTCCGGGGTAATAGTGGATGGTACCATGGTGGCGGCGAGGTTTTGTTCGAGCATGAGGCGATGGGCTAGGGAGGAGGTGAGTAGGGACCATAGTGAAATATGGGCTTGGGTTTGTTTGAGTTGAGTGAGGATAGGGTCTTCTTTGTCTAGGTTGGCTTGCTCGGGTTCCTTCCCAAAGACTTTCTTTGCACCCTTCGGGTCAGATTGGTACACTTGACCGGATCTCGTAAGGAGACAAACTTCTGCACGTAGCTCCTCCAAAGACAATGGCGAGTCATGACAAGGGAGCGAAACTTCGGTCTTTTCGGCCTCCTCGAAGATTTCGGCCCAAGAAAGAGGTTGAGAGGGCTTGGGACTCTCCTCCTCTAGAGACTCGACTTCACTCACTAGTTCTTCTAAAGATAACAAGTAGCAAGAAGATTCTTTATTATTAGTTATTGAAATAAAACCCATCTCATCACAGTCCGCCACAACAGGCTCGGCCGGATCAGTGATCTCACTAAGTTCTACCATGAGTACATTGCTAGCTACATAATCTCTAGGGTCTTCGATGACTCCCTTGTGGATGAGCTCTTGCACGGCCTTCTTGAGTTCAAAGCATTCTTCGGTAGTGTGACCAGTGCACTTGTGGTAGTGGCAAAACTTCGACAAATCGCAACCAAGGCGGGGAAGGTGTCCTTCTAATGGTTCGAGCATTTCTAACGTCACCAATGCCATGAAGATATCCACCATCGTGAGCCCTATCTTGTCAAAGGCATCCATGAGCTCTAGGATACTAATCTCGCATGTTTGCACCATATTCACCCCACCCCCATTGTTAGGAAGAGGGTTATTCACCACATTAGGACCCTTCGGCTTCTCAATCTTCTTGTCATTGATCAACCCTTGTACTACGCGCTTCAATTGAATACAACCATCCGTTGTGTGCCCGATGTGCTTGTGATACTTGCAGAACTTGGAGGCGTCCAAATCACTTCTTGGGTAGGCAGGTTGGTAATTCTCTAAAGGCTTGATAAGACCCTTCTTGACTAACACGTCAAAGACTTTCCCCATAGGCATACCAAAATCATCAAAGTGTTCCCTCTCCCTTTGCGGCAGAGCCCCATTCCTTGTTACGGCTTGGACATCTAACGGGACCTCTTTCTGGACCATATTCACTTGGCCGACGGCCTCCTTTCCACCCCTAGGAGGCGCAGGCGCAGTAGGAGCCTTGTAGCGGAAGGAATTGTTGTTGTTGGTCTTTGGACTTTCCTTTGGCGACACAACTCCAGTGAACCCTGCTTCGTACCTTACTCCGGCGTCAACCATTTCCCGCAAATCAGGGAAGTAACCATTACCTATAGCTGCTTTCATCTCTGGTAGCAAACATTTGTAGAAAATCTGTTTCTGTTCCTTCGCTTTTGGTGGGTATTGGACCTCGCACAACCGATGATTCCACCTCTTGTAAAAATCATAAATAGCCTCGCCGGGCTTTTGCATAGTGTTCTCAAGGTCGGTTCGATTCACATGCCAATCCAAGTTAGCTTGATACTTCTCACAGAAAATGGCACTGATTTGATCCCACGTTTGCCTCTCGCTTGGTTCTAGCCCCAAGAACCAACGCAGAGCTATACCATCTAAAGTGCTATGAAATACGCGAGCCATTTGTTCGTTGGTGCAGTCACGAGCCCTCATGGCCAACACATAACTATCCAAATGAGTCTTAGGACACGAGTCACCATGAAACATTGCCACCTTAGGCATCTTGAAATCCTTAGGGAGAGCCCCCACTTGGCTAGGGTTGATTGTCTTGGTAGTCGGTGCACTGTGCTTATCCACGGTCTCGATCAACTTTCGCATTTTGCTCTTGCATGGCCATAACCACCGGGTGATTGGAGATGTCGGGGATAGTTTCTGACAAAATAACGGGAGGAGTAGTGGAAGCAGTAGCATCGGCCATCCCAATACTCAGAGGCAACGAGGGTGCGGGTAGCTTGCTAGCGGAGAGGTAGCCACCGAGCAATTCAGGGGAAGGTTCATAGACAGCCTTGTTCTTGCTCATGGTAGTGAAACCTTGTTGGGTGTAGAGAGATGGAGGCGGAACATTGCGGTAGCTTGGGAATGGGAAGGCAGTAGCATTGGTGTTGGGGGGACAGTTGGTATTGACCTCTTCATCCTCGACATAAATGAAATTCTCTCCATCGGGCACCAGTTTAGTTCCCTTTTGTTGAATGTGACCCTTCAACTGTTGGTTCTGGTCTTCCAGCATCTTGTTGCTTTCCTCGAGATTCTTGATCTTTGCTTCGAGACCGGCGAGGAAGTTCTGGAGGCTTGGGGGAATACCATTGAGAGTAGCCTCGGTGTTGAGCTCGGCGGCACTGGCAGGAGGAGCAGAGGCTGAAGCTGAAGCAGGAGTTGGCATTGCTGATGACGAGACTGAGAACGTGGACGGAGTAGAAGCTTCACGTTGTAGTCGACCACCCGAACGGATCCAAACTTGCTTTGCTGAAAGGTTGAAGGGCAATGGAGATTTAGGAGAGGGGGCAGGCTCATGCAAAGTATATTTTAATTTACAAAAACATACACTATTTACATCCTAATTGGTTGGAAGGGGTACCCCTTTTTCGCAACTAGTTAGAAGACTACGATCAGTGGAGGCCATCATTACGTCTATAGACCCCTCGTTTTTCACCTGCATTGCACACCCCAAACGGACAATTTGGGCGAGGGTCCTATAGGGCAAGCGGCTTCCACCAACCATCGGATCCTACGACTAACCCTTCCTTAAAGGCATTTAACGTGACGTCTATCTTACATCCTACGCAAGTTAATGATGAGCGGAGATCTTGACAATAAACACTCATCTCACCATGGCACGTCCCTTGTAGGGAAATCACTTTTTTTGTGCACTTTCTCTCAAAGATCTCGGTTCATCATTGACTTGGGGATGACTCGACATAGACAGCACGTTAACTGACTATTAAGAAAAAGCTAGCCAAACCAACCGGTCAAAACCTAGGTGTGTTACCTATACTAGTGTGGGTTGACACGGGTTAGGTAAAAGGTTCCCACCGCTCGCGGAACGTACACGGTGAGTGGAGTAGACGAGTGACTCGAAAAGAGGGCGACAGTAGCGCACAAATTCCTGCACATCGAATACTCTGGGTAATGGGGACCTGTGCAGTGCTGACACGGACTAGTGGTAGTGTGTGGCAAGAAACTGATTCTTTTTAAGGAGAAAATAGAGAAGTTTTTGATGTTAGGATGATGCAATGCAATGCATGAGAGAGAGAGAGAGAGAGAGAGAGAGAATAATGTACAAGGGAGCATGGCAGAGTTTTGTTTGACCCTAAAACTAACGCGAAGATAACAAGGGTACATGGTACAAGGTACAAGGTACAAGTATTAACATGGCGGAGTGCGCGGGTGCATGTGTAAACATGGCAGGCATTTGGGTGCACGTGTAAACATGGCAGGTGTGTGCATGTGTTAAACATGGCAAGTGTGAGCATGTGTAAACATGGCAAGTGTGTGCATGTGTAAACATGGCAAGGGTATGTAGGGTGCATGTGTAAACATGGAAAGTGTGTGCATGTGTAAACATGGCAGGTGTGTGCATGTGTAAACATGGCAGGTGTGTGCATGTGTAAACATAGGAGGTGTGCATGTGTAAACATGACAGGTGTGTGCATGTGTAAACATGGCAAGTGTGTGCATGTGTGAACATGGCAGGTGTGTGCATGTGTAAACATGGCATGTGTGTGCATGTGTAAACATGGCAGGTGTGTGCATGTATAAACATGGCATGTGTGCATGTGTAAACATGGCAGGTGTGTGCATGTGTAAACATGGCAGGTGTGTGCATGTGTAAACATGGCAAGTGTGTGCATGTGTAAACATGGCAAGCATCATGATGTGACGAAAGTTAGACCCACTAAGTTTGAAAAAGTTTCAAAGCAGTCCCCAGCAGAGTCGCCACTGTGAATACCCCTTTCCGATGAAGCGACGCATGGGAAGTATCTTGTGATTATTTTTATTTACAAAGGGAATATTCTTAACGACATTAAAATTATGAGAGTCGCCACGCCGTTTTAATTAAAGCCAAAACATTGAAAAAAGCATGTTTAATGGGTTCGGGGTCAAATTACAACAAGAGAAGAATATTGAACGTTATCACTCCTATTGCCCGAATGATCGGTCTTTCTATCATGATGAATGTGTTAGTAGTGTGTTAGTGTTTGAGACCGGATCCGAAGATTGCCTACGTTCCTCTCAATGTGAGAAGCTCAGGTCGGCGTAGTTCGCAGAGAATTAGAATAGGCAGAAGAATCGGGATCATGCATAATGAGGGGGAATTACCTAAAGATTAGGGTTTAGAAGTAGTTCCTAGATCATCCTCGGGTTGGTGAACCCTCGATCATCATCGGCTATGAAATAACATGTAATTATGAAGATCGCAACCCTAAATATAGCATAAATAAGGTTTTAATCTATGAACACGAAGAACATGCGAAGAACATATATGGACATATGAATGAACATGCAAAGAATATGAAGAAACTATGAATAAACATGTACGAACATGAATATAAAAGATCTACATTAAAATAATGCAAGAACGTGAAGAAAAAGTTAGGAAACTTACCTACGTTGGCAAGAAATAAACCTTGGATCTTCTTGGAGGTTTGAATGTTAATTAGAGAGAAAAATATTGTTTAAGAACTCCAAAACCCGTACTTAGAGCTCTCAAAATCGGATCCCAAAACCAATGGAATGGAGTGGTTTATATAGTAAACTGATGGAGGGATCTGATGGTCCAGATCATCCGGCGCAAGGTTGGCCGCCTGGCCATTGTTGAAGCCGGTTACAAGAGTGGCCGCGTGGCCAAGATCAACGCGGAGCAATGTTGGCCGCGTGGCCAAGGCTGCCGGCTGACTTGATTCTTAAGCTAGGGTTTCTGCATGGTTTTAAGGAAACCATTTATTACCTAATTTGATAGATTTTGCCATAAATGAGATATTTTGGGAATCCGGGACAAGTCTTTGCAAGGTTTCTAATTCCTATAAAGTCCTTGTATTTTTGGGAAAGTCCTAATAAACTCATTTTCAGGTCGGGTACTAACACCACTGTGCATGAACCTCTAGCCAAAATCATTCCACCTTTGCTTATTGAAGCACCTCTACCCTCTACTCCTGGTCTCAGCACCACTCAAACCCCTTCTCCCTCCCCAAAAATCTCTCTTATTTACAAAAGAACAAAAGCCAAACCTAAACAAACTCCAATACCAGAAATATCCAAATCCCAACCCTTCAGAAAATCCAAGAGACTTCAAAAAGAAAATGAACCCATTAATATAGATGAAGTTCCCATAGTCTCAGTCATACCCCTTAGCAAGAGAAGAAAATTGATTATCCCTGAAGAAGAATCACCACCTCTTTCTCCCTCTATCTCTCCCCCTGAACCCTTTGATTTTGACCCTGCACCTCATAGCTCTTCTACTGAAACCTTAAGTTCAGGAGCTCAAGAAGCTGCAGAAGCCCTCAAAACCCTCACTCAATCTCAAACCAAAAAGGATTCCTCACCCCCTCCTCTCTCTCCTATATCTTCAGGTCTTCTATCTTCCTCATTCATGCCCACTCCTGGTCTGTTATCTCAATTTGAGGAAGTAGCTGTTGAAACAGAAAGGGGGAATATAATTCTTGATAGTTTTGTGCTTTCAGTTGAACAAGAAAGGGGGAATGATAATTTTGAAGATACACAGGGTCAGACAGCTGACCTGGGTAGAATTGTAGCCATGATAACTGACCTTGCCCAATCTCTTCCCAGTGCCCTAAAAACAATTCCTTCAACCCAATTAACCATTGAGAGACCTATTCATCCCTCTTCTTCCCTACCTATCTCATCTGGAAAGGGAAAATCCATCCTTGTTGAAGACAACCCTTTTGACAAAGAAGCCTACTCTGCCTTATCTGATATGGAAAAGATTTCCAAATTTCATGAACTGGAAGAAAAGTTTGGTTTTGAGGTCACCTGGAAAAGTCTTGGGCTAGACAAAACCCCTCCCCTGGTCATTCTTCCTCCTCCATTCCTCCTTCCAGAATAGATGACCCCCACATTCACTCCAACTCATCCTTTGATATCATTTCTCCTAGTCCATACAACTCCTCAACAGATCCATTCTTCTCAACCAACTTGCTTCACCTAAACTATGTACCCCCTCCCTGGTTCATTTCTCATCCAGTGGATCTATCTATCTCATCCATTCTTCCTCTTGGTCTCTTCTTTGACCATCTTGAGTTTCCCCAAGAAATCTTCAGCTCTGCTATCTTCAGTAAGTACTGGACCTACTCAAAAGCCCAGCTGAAAATGACTGCTAGAGAGCTTGCTGGAAGAATATTTTTTTTGCACAATGAGTGGAAGACCTTCAGACTAGCCATGAACCACTTCTACACCCATGAGACTCCTCTTGTCCCCTCAAGCCTAACTAGAGGTAAAATGGCTCAATGGGAAAAGTTCTTCTCCCAATGGTTATCTCCCAAGCTCAATGAAGGCCTGCATATGCAATCTGGAGTAGTTCTGACCAAATGCATTGACCTCATCAAAGTCATATATTGGAAACTGGTCTGTGAAAAGATGTTTGGTTTTTATGCTCTCAAGAGATTATTTGGAAGAATCCTTCCTAGTCCTTCAATTTTCCCAAATGAACCATCTCTTCAAGACCATTTTCATCAATATTCCTGCCCTCTAATACCTGATCCAGTTGTGCCTGCATACCCATCCAAATTTCCTGCTGCCACTCATGAAGACATCAATGCAGTTGGGAACTATGTGAGAGCTCAAATGAAAGGACTCAGAATTGACTTGACCAAGCTTGTCCAAGAAACACTTGCTGGCAAGACAGTTGACCAGACTGAAGCTTCAACCCATTCAAGAAACTTCAGAGATGTCACTCAGGCTCAAGAAATCTTTACCCAAGATCAACCACCATCAAGAGATCAAGCTACAACAAGACATCTTCTACTTGGTCCTGCTCCTTCAGTTTCAAGAAAACTGGGAAAGAAGGAACCCTTGCTGAAAAAGAGTCAACTGATCAACTATGGCATTCAGTATGAAGAAAGAATGAGTCTCACTTGGAACAACAAGTTGTACTACTTCAGGTTCAACAAAAAGCAACTTCAACTACTAAATCTTGAAAGAGAAAGACATCTGACTGCAGTAGACCTTGGAGAAGCACAACCTGAACCTGAGTACCAAAGTGATGACAGTATTGAAGCTCTATTTCACTAAGTCTTTTTATCTCAATACTTGCTCTATTATTTTTGAACAATTTTTTTTTGGGATGTAAGCTTAAACCTTTACATGTCTTTGTGATCTAATTGTGTTTTGTTTCAATATAGATTAATTTCTCTTACAGATGTTGCTCTGCCTCTTAATTATTTCCCAAAAAAGGGGAAATTGTTAGAACCCTAGTTCTTAACTAAGTGTTTTGACAAATAAATTAAGAACACATCTTGGAGTAACAAAGAAGCAAACTGGAAATCATCAAGACACTCATTACAAACTGATAATGATCAAAACCTGCATCAGTCTTGGTCTACTATCTTCATAATCATATCGAGACAGCTGACCTTCAAGATAGCAGAGCTTCAACAAATTGTTCAAAGCATCTCAGTCAAACTGACACATAAAGTCAATAGTCAAAAACACAGTTCACAGAATTTAATGACTGACATATATATTTCCAAGATATTGAAGGCCGTTGGAACTCAAACAGATATAATATGAAGACCTATAAATAGAGACCTCTGCACAACTGAAGAATAGCCTTCAAATACATTGTCTTAGCCATTACACAATTTGTTAAAAGCTTCTAAGCAAATCCAAATTGTCAAAGCACTCTTGATATTTATAAATCTGTGCTAATAACAAAAAAAAAACATAGATCTTACATAGCTACATAAGAGCCAGTTTAGAGATCACCAAACCTTCACATTTGTGAAACCTTTTTCTTTTTCTTTTTCTGTACTTTGCAACAAGTACAAAGCTTAATTAGTGAGGCTAATTAGGTTAGAAAATTCTGAGGGAATTTTCTTGCAATTTATTGTAATTTCTTGACGAAGTATTATAGTGGATTGCTTCTTCACTGTTGAGGACAGTGAGGCGTGGATGTAGGAGAGTTGCTAAAAGCTCTGAACCACGTTATATCGTTGTGTTTGTGTCTTCTTATCTCACACTCATTCACACACTTATCACATATTATTTACTCATTAAATTCTTCTATTTATTTATCTTTTATTCCGCTGCATAACTCTACATACACACACTGCACCTCAAGACAGTCGACCTACTCTGTCAAGACAGTCGACCTCTTGTGCACTAATATTTTACTTGTTTAAGTGTATATTAAGGAACAGGTTCTTTCATGCATAATACCCCTGCAAATTTTGTGCCCTTCGTGCACCCAGTTACAACCCACCTCAAGCCTAAGCTATTAACCAAGCTTAATCGTTTTTCTTTTTAACTCTTGTAATTTTTCTTTTCTTTTTACAGCCTTAGTCAAAAGCCTTCCTTAATTGTAGTGACAATTAAGAAGAGGGGGTTCGAGGAACTTGCCTTTATCATTCATTGTAAGCTTATTAAGTAAGTGGATTATAGTGGATTGATCTCACTGTTGACTACAGTGGGGGTGGATGTAAGAGAAGGGACATTCCTCTGAACCACTTTAAAAACTCCTTGTGTATCTTCTTCCCTTATCTCTACACTTATACACACATTACACACTATCTCTTTTGTTTCTTAACTTAATTATCTTCCGCTGCATATTTTCTCTACTATTTTTATCTCAACAGCTAACTCCCCAAACCAGTTAGCTGTTCACTTGTTAAACCGGACCTTTCAAAGTTTAATTTATAGTGTCATTTTCATACTAAATGACACTAATTGGGCATCGAATAATGCCACTATAAATAGAATGACACTATAAATGTTTTTGGTGTCACTTAATAATGTAATGTTAGTAACTTGATGTCACTAATTTGCCTTTTTCTTGTAGTGGTGATAGACGGGATGAGGAAATTGTATTGATATAGTACAAACAAGTCTAGAATAATGATGTGGGTATTGTGGAGTTTAGCTGACGTGGTTCATAGGGATTGGTTTTTGTAAATGTCACTATTTACTGTGACACATTACCAAACATTTTCTCCTAATTAAATATACCGATAAAATTATCTATATATAAATAAGGTTGAAATGCATAGTGCACTTTCCATCCAAAACTTGCACTTAGACAACATGTTGACTAGGCACATTAGCCCAATTTTAATTGTCAAAAACACCCCTAGCAGCAATATTAGTAACCAAAAATAGTTAATAAGTCCAATAATTGTATTTTAGGAAATTGTGAACAATAATCAATACCCTTATACAAAGAAATGCTTTCTTAACCAATTTACCCTTACACTCATTAATGCATTAGTTTAAATCCTTGCCACATTAATTCATGTTCTTATTTTAAAACAACCTCATTAGATTAGCATTCTCCCTTTCATGATATTTCATCTATTTTCAGCTTTAAAAAAAATAAAAATAAAGTATGTTTCAATGTGAAGTATCTCAAATCATTTAGCCTCAGTTTGGTTGCAGTTCTATTTTAGTACTCCCTCAGTTGCATAATGATCTTCTCATATTTTTTTTCATTATTACGAATGAACTGAAAGCTCTACTTAGACAAAGATGGGTTGATCAATCATTTTTGGTTGATTTGATTATCTTAATGAAATTTAAAACTTTTTATTGATATTATTATTGATGGTGTATAAATTACAAGTTTTAGGTTTTTATTGCTATTTTTATATCAACTTATAATTATTGCTCAAAGTTCATTAGTTGGTATTAAAGTAAAGCCTATCATTCACATATAATTTTAGGGAATTATGAGAATAGAGGCTTTAAAACATGTTAATGGTCCGTTCAAAAATAATAATATGTAAATGATTGTGATACTAATTGGCTAGATGAATCGAATATTACATAGGTTTTCCTGCCCAAAATGATTGTGTTTGAAATTAAGGTATCGTATTTATATTTATTAAAGGGAAAATCACTAAAATATGCAACGTATCGGGTGTTAAAAGTCAATTAATGCAACGTAGTTCTTACTTTTGAAAATAGACAACGTATTTGCTTATTGTGTATCAAATAATGCAACGTAATAACTTTTTAGCCTCTACTACGTTGCATTAATTGATACAACGTACTTCAAGTACGTTTGTCAAATTGTTCGAATTTTGCATTATTTGATACAACTACTTCAAGTACGTTTCACAATGTAAGAATTCGCTACTACGTTGCATTAATTGATATAAATCGGACACTAAGTTGCATAAATTGGTCGTTTGCCCTTAAATTAAATGTGTTTCTCCCTTACATTATTGTTTTGAATCATAAAATGAGACAGATAGAGTAAATATGTTACATTGTTTAGGATACAAAATCACTTTAGCCTGAACATTAAATTGATATGATGATAATTTTTTGTTGAAGTAAGTGTCTTCAAAATTACATTTTCTAAAATTATTTTCTACTATAAGACTTTCTTTATTTTTTTAGTTGATTTATCAATTTTTTTGTTCATGCGCACGGGTGTTGTACTAGTTACACTTAGGATTTTATGAGCAAGATTTTATGATTGTTTTGTGCCCCTAGTTTTACTCGTAATAATAAGATGAAATTAACCCTTTCTTTTTACTCCTATTTTTCCCAAACAATTCCGTTTATCTCCCTCTCTATAAAAGGGTAGTGCGGCTGCCCTCATTTCTCGTACCCTAAAATTTTAACCTACGCAAAGAAATGTTGTCAGAGCGGCGAGGAAAACATTGATGCGCCGCCTTCTCCTCGTGAAGCTTTTGTTGGGGCGGCCACCGAGCAGATGCAGATCATCCCAATTACAAGTAAGTTGAGCTATTTTTCCCCAAGCAACTCCGTTTAATCTCTCTCTCTCTCTCTCTTTTTGTTTTTGATTTTGCTTAATCTTTTAGCAATCGATTGTTTTTGTCTGATCTAATTGATCTATCATTTGGATTCGTTGTTCTTCATTAGATCTTCCATTTACAGTTGATCTATCTTCCATTTACAGTTGATCTATTCTTTTGATCTGTTGCTTTTAATCAATGTTTCCCTATATACATGATCTATTTTTTTTATTTTTTTTTTTGTATTTAATCAGTTTTACCATTTACAGTTTATATAAGTATGATTTAATTTTGCTAGGGTAGTTTACTCACTCTTTTTGAGCGAATTAAAGTCTTTCAATCAATTTATCTGATTTTTGTTTTTTGGTTGTGTGTATAGTGTTCGGTTATGGTTCTATTGACAAGAATGGAAGCTCTTAGCATGGAGGTGAAAGGGGATGGTCGTTGTTCAGAGCATTTCAGAAAAGATTTCATGGCTTTTACTGTTGTGGATACCAGCTTGAGTAATGGAAAACCGTACGAGTTGAGAGATTTAAAAGACTTGCATGAGGAAGTTTCAAGAAAGTTGACCTTGTTAAGCCAATCTGGGGAATATCTGACAGTGAATGGGAATGTGCTTATACAATGCCCGTGGAACAAGATAACGAGACTGTCAAGAAGTTAACGAGGTTAAGATCAGAGATGGGGATTTTTGTTAAAAGGAAATATCTTGAAGCAAAAACCTCAATGCTGGTAATGCCCATATTGCCCCTGTTGGGAAACGGCGTAAGAGATTGACTGCTTGTAGCAAGCAAGCATCTATTCGAGTTATGGTCAAGCAAGTACACTAACAGTAAGCAGCCATCCATACTTTACTCGGAAGCATCTTTATAGAGGGTTGCCCAACTCTTATATATCTCCAAACATTAATCAGAAACCTGCTACTCAAATCAGTTTTTTTCCGTATATTTCTTCTTGATGATCGTTGTTTATGGCATTTCATATATACATACCCATCTAGCTATGTAATTTGTTAGGACTTTTACTTCTTTTGAATCAACAGTCAATGATTGTGTTGGATTTTCATCTTTATGCATTTATTCTGAGACATGTTTTCATTAATCTTAACACAGAAAATCATATGTTTTTTTCTTAGCAGCAACACCCCTGTACCATCCCATGATAAATGTTTTGAGACCCTTTAAGATATATGGTCCTGCCCGATCCGAAACTTGAAAGTATTTCAAGTGATCATCAAATGATTTTCTCACGTAGCGGAAGCAAGTATATATCAAACACTGTCGAACCGCGAGCGACAACGGTGATTGACTTTCAATTTTTGTTGATTCAAAAAATACCGAAAACGGGTTATCGTCTCAATATTATAAATATTATAAAACGACAAAAAATCCCTCTCCTAAAACCCTAAAACATAGTACTTATAAGCTCCAAAATCATATAATGAAAATAAACCTAAATAAGCAAAAACTATGAAAAGTCTAAAAACTGACATAAACTTCGGAGGCCCGAATTTAGGGTCGTTCTTTTAGGATTTTCAAAATGTACATCAAAGGGTAAAGCCCCATAGTTTTTAAGATCTCAGAGTTCCCTCCGATTTGATATGACATGTGGATGACCTGAAGTCAATAGTTACTCTCAATTTCGCGCACGAACTCTGAAAAAGTCCCAAAATTTTATTGCTTTGGAGTCCACATCGAGTCCAGATCTCCTGTACCACTTTGTGTGCCACTCACTGTGCCACAAGTAATCCAGCCGTTAATATATTTGAATAATATTAATAAAATGTTAATCTTAAAAACTGTGAGCCGTTGGATTACTTGTGGCACACATCGTGGTACAGGAGATCTGGACTCGTCCACATCATAATGTTAATCCAGGGTGCTTCATCTAGTAGTTATAGCAATAATTATGAATTAAATGTTTTGTTGATTTATATACTTTGTCTAGTTGTAAAGTACACTTGGTACATAATAATGATATGTGATCGATATAGTATATATGGGTAAATATAAAGTTACAAAAAAGTGCCACAAAATGTGGCTTACAAAATGATGTGTCAAAATTCCATTTGTGCCCATAGCATTGCTCAGTATATATAACCTAATGACAAACATGACGAATTTTTTTAATTTAAAATTCACTTTTTTTAAGTGAACTTTAGAGAGAATTATTAAGATTCTAGAGTGAGAGAAAAGGAGAAAAAACATGAAACTATCCTCGGCATCAAAACAAAACAATCAAAGTTATCCGCGCGCTAGGGATAGAGAGAGAGATGAGAGTGATGGATCGTCAAAACAGAATGGTCTTACAATTCCCAAATAATGAAATAATCAACTAAAGAGTCTAGAATAATAATAATCAAAAGCAATCTAAAAAAGTCTTTGGACAACTTCTAAATGCTCCACAAACTGAAACTTCCATCTTATTTATTACCTGGAATAAAAAGAGAATGAAAGGGTGAGCGAACAAATGCCCAGTAAGATCATACAGCGCCATTAATTAGTAATCTCAGAAAATAAAGGATCTTAGGGGAAATATCCAAAAATAAAGGCTTAGTGGTGACAACAATCCTAAACTACAAGGGCGGGTACTTGTAATTGCAATTGTAGTTGTTTAAGGTCTGGGAATCAACCTTCCCCATCCCTGTCTAGTGTCCCCCCATTCTTTTTCTTTTCTAACACCTAAAAGAAACACTTGTACTACATACTGTCTTTATTCAATTAAAAAAAAAAAAAAAATACATATAACCCATATTAAGAATTCATTTGTTCTCTATGCATATGCATTATATTAATGCTTTTAGTCAGACTACTTAACTTTAATTAGGAAGGGTATTAGTTAGGATCATCTTCATTTAGGTAAATTTTAAGAAGTTGACCATATATTGATTATAAGTGTTTCATTCGATTGCTAGATTTTGGGAAGCAGTCTTAGGCGCGCTTGTCCGTCTACAAGAGTACTTTTTCAGTGCAATTAAGATAAGGGATTACGTTCCGTTTGTCTTTTGAACTTCGTTATTTGCATTGGCCCTCCGTTCTGTTTTTAATGAAAAATTGGTATACCTTTATGGCGGGTATATTTTTGAAAATGAACTCCGTTCCTTAACTCGTACGTCATTTGAACCTTCTTAGATATCATGTAACAAACTTATTGGTTACATGAGAATCATTGTAGTGATTGATTTTGACCAAAGAGTTGTATCGCATGGTACTTTATTTGAAACGATTTTGATATTGATTTAGTCGTACCGAGTGGCACTGTATTTGAAATTAAAATTGATAATTGGTTTGACTGTACCAGTGGATACCTTTTGAGATTTTGATATGATCACTAAGTTGAACGGTACCTGTCGCGGGTGTATACGCGATACCTGTCACGGGTGTATACGCGATACCTGTCGCGGGTGATACGCGACACATGTCACGGGTGTAAACGTGATACCTGTCATGGGTGTATACATGGCAGTGTCTTTGTGACACTTTTATTTCGATAAGAAATTGATTAATGGTTATCCGTATATACCTTTTGAGTTGGAATTGACGGAATTGTTCAGAATCCTATCGAATTGGTCTTTGACTGTTTGTGTGATCAAAACGTTTTTGAAAATATACGAACCTATGATTTTGAAGCCATGAGATTTTGATTTATTTGAAAAGGGTTTTCTTTTTATATGTTGATATAAAACTCCCTTTCGTTTTGTAAATGATTTTTGAGTTTTCTTTGTGGTCACCCCTTCTTAGAAACCGAAGGGGCGCCGTATGATCTTACTGTGCATTTGTTCGCTCACCCTTTCATTCTGTTTTTATTCCAGGTAATAAATAAGATGGAAGTTTCAGTTTGTGGAGCATTTAGAAGTTGTCCAAATACTTTTTTAGATTGCTTTTGATTATTATTAGTCTAGACTCTTTAGTTGATTATTTCATTATTTGGGAATTGTAAGACTGTATTGTTTTATTGGGTTTTAGATGTCATCTTTTAAAAATGCTATAATGAATGGATTTGATTAGTTTTACTAATATCCTATGGTTTTGTTTTGTAAATGGGGACGTGGCCGGACTGTGGGCCCATAAGGTTTGAGTCCGGGTTTCGGGGCGTTACATTCTGTGTTGTTGATTTGCGTTCATTATTATATGCTATCTCTTGGGTCTGATTTACTAACAAGTAGTAGTAGTAGTAACCATATACCAATTGGGAATTTTGAGTGATGACGCAACCAAGGGATGGAGTAATGTTTTTGTTTAAATATACATCCGATTTCGTTTAATCTGCTTCTATAATTGTGCAGACCATCCATTTTCTATTTAGGCCTCGTTTGTTTCGCGTAAAATAACTTCCGGAAAATGTTTTCCCCATTTTCCGGTATTTGTTACGCACCGGAAAATGAGGAAAATATTTTCCGGAAAATGGTTTTCCCTCTTTTCTAAGTAAAATGACTTACGGATTTTTACTAAGTAAATCATTTTCCGGAAAATGTTAACTCTCTCACTCACACCCAACTCTCAATAAAACCCCACCCTACCCACTACACCTCTAAGACCACCCTCTTCATCCATCCTATCCACCACCCCCAAACTACCCCACCACCTACCCCACCACCCACCCCACCAAAAAAAAAAAATCTATTCACTCATATTAAAAAAAATGAATATCTCCACCACCCCCAACTACCCCAGCACCCACCCCACCCCACCCACCCCTCAAAAAAAAAAAAAAAAAAAAAAAAACTTCTTTTCACTCATATTAAAAAAAAATGAACATCTCCACCACCCCCAACTACCCCACCCCACAAAAAAAAAAAAAAAAAAAAAAATACTTCGTTTCACTCATATTAAAAAAAAAAATGAACATCTCCACCACCCCCAACTACCCCACCACCCCACCCCACAAAAAAAAAAAAAAAAAAAAAAACTTCTTCACTCTTTAAAAAAAAATGAAGATCTCCACCACCCGCAACTACCCCAGCACCCCACCCCACCCCACCCTACCCCACCCACCCCCCTCCCACAAAAAAAAAAAAAAAAAACTTCTTTTCACTCATATTAAAAAAAAAAAAAAAAAAAAAAAAAAAAAAAAGAACACCTCCACCCCTCCCAACTACCCTACTACCCCCACCCTACCTCCCACCACACCACCCCACCCACCCACTTCCCCCCGCCCCCCAAAAAAAATCAAAACAATCACTCATATTAAAATTATTTTTGAACACCTCCCCCGCTCCCCACTACCCCACCACCCACCCCCACCCCCCACCCCTACCCCACCCATCCCTCACCCTACCCACCCCCCACCAATTTTTTTTACTCTTATTAAACTTATTTTCTAACAACTCCCACATTCGCGCTCCCTACCCCCACTACCCCATCACCCCTCACCCTACCCACCCAAAAAAAAAAAAAATTACTCATATTAAAATTATTTTTGAACACCTCCCCCACCCCCACCACCCCCCTCCCACAACCACCCATCCCACTCCAACCCAAAATCTCCACCCACATTCAATTTTTTTTTCTCATAATAATTATTTTCCTCATATGAAATTATTATTATTTTCATATGAAAATATTTTCCGGAAAACATTTTCCTTAGATTTACCAAACAACCAAAAACATGTTTATGTCATTTTCCGGAAAACATATTCATTTTCCGGAAAACATTTTACGGGAAATCATTTTCCGGAAATTGTTTTACGCAAAACAAACGGAACCTTAATTTCTTTCTATTATTGCGCGGACATGCGTTTTTTAAGTTAATCTCTTCCTTTTATTGAATTTACTATCCCTTTTTAATTTAATAGTTTTCTAATATTGTATTGCATCTTCCATGTATGATTTGATATATTTTCTGTTCTTTCGGATAAACTAGAGATTTGGTAAAACTAAAAGAAATTCCAAATTTGAAATGTAGACACACTATAAAAACCTAGAGAGTCACATTCTACCACCCACCCACCCCATAATCTTTCACATTATGCTTCCAAAATAAATAGATATGCCCTCACCTTTTTTTTGCTCCGCCGCCAAGCAGATTCACATTCAAGTATGTGTTTTTGGCAAAATGCAATAAAACCTAGAGAGTCACATTCTACCACCCACCCACCCCATAATCTTTCACATTATGCTTCCAAAATAAATAGATATGCCCTCACCTTTTTTTGTGCTCCGCCGCCAAGCAGATTCACATTCAAGTATGTGTTTTTGGCAAAATGCAAGTGAGTTAGATTTTCCTTCTATTTCCATTTTGATAACTTTGTTTGATAGATATTCTCTCTAAATTTTCTTATCATTTCCTCAACTCTATACAAGAAGATCTTAATGATTTATTTATTGTTTGTGCAGAAATTGTCCTGAAATGATTGTGAAGAGCATGCATGGTCGTTGTTCGAAGTATATCAATATATCAGCTTGTATCCCATAAACAAAATGCTCCTAAATTTCCTTTACCCATTGAAAGGTCCAGTTTTACTTAAGATTGTAGACACCCCGCCTTGGACCGCTCATCCCGATTGCACATTTGATTTTGTGTTTCTCCCCATTTTAAGTGTTTCTCGTTAGTTTCTGTCACTTCCGTTAAGTTTCTGACTGACTTCGTTAAGTCCAGGGACTAAACTGAATGACAGGGCTGACTTTCTAGTCCATTCTGTCAAAATTGCCTTCTCTGAGTCGCGCGCCTTCGACAGGAGGAGCCAGGCGCGCGCGCCTCCCGCCCCCAAAGCAGGAAGCGCGCGCCTCTGGGCGTCAGTTACAGATTTCTGGCCAGGATTCTCTCCCTTGCTCAATTTACAGGATTTTGCCCGGGAAGGATTTCTTGGTGACTGAGTTTTGGCACAAAAAACACCCCTCTTTCACCTATAAAAAGCTCCCTTTACCTCCATTTTCAAGGACCGAAAAATTGAACTTACAAAAACTATACCAAAACCACTTTCTAAAGGTTCTCCAAGGATCTCATCAAGCAATATTTGAAGGTCTTCAAATTGTAGGTAAAAGTCCATCTTTTCCTTTCTTTTATACTTCATCTCCTCTCTCTCTCTCTTTTACTCTAATCAAATGTGCAATCACCCAAATCATTTTGGGACATGACTCTAATGATCACCTCACTTCATTGAGGTTGGTTAAGGAGTTATCTCCTATATTCCAAACTCTATTTTAAAACCCCCTTTTTATGACTTAAAGAAGAAGAAGAAGAACGTTATCATTCATGTAGATTTTGATCAAGCAAGACCGACTTTAGTTGGGCGAGATGGGTGTTTCGGTACCTCACATCTCGTAATCTAACCCCCGAACCTCAAAACAAAGAATCTCTGTTTTCGTAATCAAACTTAGGCTATAATCAATATGTTTTTCTTATGTTCCTCAAAACATAGGTGGCGACTCTAAACAATCTAAAACAAGTTAGACATCCTAGGATAACTCACGCGCTCTAGCCAAGCCGTGGCTCCCCGGGGTATCTACAGTGGCGACTCCGCTGGGGAGGTTTGAGGGTTAAACTTGCATCTGATCAAAATCTACATCCTTTCTGGGCATTCTGATTCCTGATGGGGGAGGCACGCGCGTCTGGCTTCTTCAGCCTAAGGCGCGCGCATCCCGCATCAAGGACCAGAATCGCCCACTTCTTCATGTTCTTCATCTTCTTCTTCTTCTGCTATTCTGCACTAATCATTTCTGCAGGGGTTACAATATGAACATAGGACCAGGGCAATCCCCTGAGTCCAAAATCTAACATTCTGACAGGTGTGCCCAGAAGCGCGCGCCTCCTAATAGCATTGCGCCATGCGCGCGCGTCCCACATCAGCACTCAGAGGCGCACGCTTCTGGGTTGGTTCCCAGAATAGAAACAGGTTTCAGTGACTGAGCAGAACAGTGGGGTGTGGGCACAGTTGCCTGCATCAGAATAGAATTGAACCTCGGACTGTTTTAATTTTGTGTTTCATTTACCGGTCACACGGGTGATTCGGGAGTTGTAATTTATGTGTTTTGTTTGTTTTTCTTTCTTTTCAAAAAAAAAATGAAAAAAAAAATTTGTCACTTGTTAGACCTCACACTACATGCACATATTCCTATGAACTGCTCACTATCGAGTTGCACAAGTCCAACCCCAAACCCGTCGAGGCCCGTCCTAGAAAGTTTCAAGCTCCACTCGACCTTGGCTCTTTCGAAGTGGTAAACCTCAGCCCGTGGCGTAGTTCAAGACTACATGCCGGGGGTGACCTTTGAGCCTCATATTCAAGCCGAGCACAAGCCACACAATTCTAGTTAAGGTCTAACACTCCGTGACTCAAGTCGGTTTCCATGTACCGAGATTTCCCTAAACTAATGTCTTCAAATCATACATGCCAACTTGTTGAAACGGACGCAATAAAAATCCGTCCCCAAAAGTGGTTATTTTGGACGAAAATAAAAATCCGTCCCCGCATGTATGCTTTACTACATTAATTTAGTTTAATCCCGATACATGTAGGATTCACAAACGTGATGGAATCCGATGAGTATATGGGACCGCGAGATGGTCTATATACTAGTGTGACGATTCCATTATTTTCTTAGAAACCCCAAAAGGGATCCATTCCCTCCGACTTATAAAAAAAAAAAAAAAGTCTTTTCTTATGTGGTTCGAGTCGTGTGCCCAACTGTGTGTTCTAAGCCTCTTCGTGGACCGCAAGTGTTACTCAAGACTGACAAGGGCCTCTTCTGCGATATATGTTCAATTGGTACTTACAGAGTCTACCGGGATTCAGCAAATCGGTTAGTCCGTGAAGAGATCACTCCAACAGCTACTACATCAATCATGACCGGCAGCAGCAACACCATGTCTCTCGAATAGCTCTCAACCATGGTCCAACTCCTCCAAGAGCAAGTCTCCACCCTTAATAAGGAGGCACAAAACAAAGACGACATTTGGCAATCCCACCTTGACAGCCAAAGGGAGGCCCACGAGGCCGAGATGGAGCTAATGAAAGAAAAGCTCACTAACTTGCCAAGGGAAAGAACAAGAATAATGATGATGAATCCAAATGGACCGAGGGTTTGTTCAAAAGTACTTATGTCAACACCCGCACCAAGAAAATGGGGGAGCCGAGTTCCGAGAACAATGAGCCCAAAATGGTGGATTCTATCATGGCCTACATCGACCAAAAATTCAATGGGCTCAACATGGGGAAAGGCTCCGACACAAGCCTTTATCAATCATCCATCCTCATGAGTACTATGGCCGCTCTTCCTGATAAGTTCAAGATGCCCGACATAAGCAAATTCAAGGGCAACTCTTGTCCTATGGCTCACATTGAGACTTATATTTGGGCAATGGTTCCGAAGAAGGTCTCCCCCAAGGTGATGGCTCAATGCTTTCCTCTCACTCTCGAGGGAGCGGCAAAAGATTGGTATGCTACTCTCCCGCTCACTGTCCGTCTTGATTGGGACTCCGCCATGCTTGCCTTCAAGTCACAATACCAAGGCAACACCACTCACCGGCCCACAAGGAAAGAGCTAGAAAACACTACTCAAAGAGACAACGAGTCCTTCATTGACTTCACAAGGAGATGGAATGACAAACTCTCTGAAATTGTTGAGAGGCCAAACACAAAAGAACAAATGGACATCTTTCTCAAGTGTCTCAAGATTGATCTCCGCACCCACCTAAGTGGGGCTTGCTACTCCGACTTCTCCCAAATGTATGAGGCGGGGGTACGCATGGATGAATTGCTCAAGGAGATCAAGAAGGCCACTCCTACTTACCGATACAAGGCCGCTTCCAACTCCACAAAAGAGGCCTCGGTCAACGCCGTCACTATTGACAAGGGGAATTACAAAAGGTTCCTCCACCCCAAGGGAAGAAGTCCCGAAATGACCGTATCTATACGCCTCTCCAAGGCATGACTCAAACCGAAGTGTTCGAAGTCCTCAAGGCAAAGGGTCAAGTCACACCCGTGCAAGGGTACCAACCCAAGACGATCCACCCCAATCATGCTCACCACAAATATTGTGGCTACCACCAATATAGTGGCCACACCACCGAAGATTGCTTCGTTCTCCGCAATGTCATTCAAGATCTCATAGACAAGAAAGAATTTGTAGTGACTAATGACGAACATGTCAATGTAATAGAGATAGGAGAACTCGAGGGGACCACCCATTCAATCCCAATTGTGAATGGGGGCCCCAATGTTATGAATAAACTTGACAATTCTTGTTATGTAGTGACTTACGATGAGGTAATGAGGGAAGTACTAGAGAATAGGAAAAAGAAGCAAGATGGGAACGTCAACATGCTAACTCGATCCGGTCGAGTCATAGCAAGCAACCCTTCCACTTCCGCACCAAGCTCCTCTTCTCAAAGGCCGCAAGCTCGTGACACTCCCGAAGACCCTCTACTTGTCCAACTCAAGAAAACTCAAGCCAACATCTCTATTTGGGACCTTATTGCATCCTCAAAGAAACACCGAGATCTTGTCATCCGCAATCTCGATGATACATCAGTTTCTCCCGATACTACTCCCGAGGACCTCACGGCAATGATTGGTCACATTCATTTTGGCAACGTCATCACCTTTGCCGATATGGACCTTCCACCATTTGGTTCCGACCACAACGAGGCTATTTACCTCAAGGTACGAGCAAGGGGGAGGCCCATCTCAAGAGTCTTAGTGGACGGTGGTTCCGCACTCAACCTCATGCCTAGCAGAATCATGGGCATACTGGGGCTTAAGGATTCCGATTTGAAGCCTTCTACTCAAGTAATCCGAGGTTATGACAGCACCGCCCGTACAGTCATGGGCATGATCGAAATAGACATCGAGTTTAGGAGCATGGTCATGTCCGTTCCATTCCAAGTGCTTGATATCCCGGCCTCGTTCAACTTGCTTTTGGGCCAACCATGGATTCATAGTTCTAAGGCCGTCCCGTCAACTCTCCATCAATGTGTCAAGATCCAAAATGGTGATGAAATAGTGACCATCATGGCCGAAAACGTCACTATCCACAGGTCTACCAGACTCCACTCTCTCCGGCGTCTCAATCAACGCCATTGACAAAGAAGGGGGAAACGGATCATGGACCCCCAGCAATCACAAAGTCCTCCGCATGATGAGGAATATGGACTACTTCCCTGGTTTAGGCCTAGGGAAATATCAACAAGGAATCCTACATCCTGTGCAAGTCCCATTTGTCAAGAACACATTTGGTTTGGGGTAAGAGCCTTCCAGAGAGGACTTGAAACAAGAGCAAGTGATCAAGAATGAAAAGGCCCGAGCTCGTAAAGAAGGCCGTCGTTATGAGGTCCCTAATCTAAGGCCTTACCGCAAAACGTTGAATGGCTATTTTGTCCGCCAAGGGGAAGACGTTCCATACATGATCTTTTCCGAGCCATGGGTTAACAATAAGGGTGTCAAAAAGCCCGGTCTCGAAATTTTCTCCGATTGTGAGATCCAGAAATCCGAAAAGGAACCAACTCCCATGTCGCCCCGTGAATGGTGGGGAAGGAATGTGACTATAGAGTCCGAGACAGAAATCACCGTGGGGGAAGAACTGACAGATTTAGCCTCCGTGTTCGAAGAGCTTGCCATGATGAATGAATGCCAAGTCAACGCCATCCATGAGACCATCATCATGAACGAGACTATCAGTGAGATCCCGCCAAGCTCCGAGCCGATCAACAATTGGTATTCTACGAAAGGGCCCATGGTATCTGAGGAATTCTTAGTCCAAGAAATGGGTTGCATACCCCGCACAGCGACAAAGGAAGAGCGGCTCACACTTACTTTCGAGTCCGAGAGTGTCTCTAATACCCTCACCCAAGAGGATTTGGAGGCCATAGCCGAGCGTGTGTTTCCTTTCTTTGCTAATGAAAAATTTGATATTTCTGAGTACCCTGAGATTGCAAATATCATAAATGATGAATTAACTAATAATGAACTTAATGAACAAGTTAATAACGATTCAAATTATGATGAAATAGACCACGAAAACACAACATACTTAAATGAACTTGCTCAACAGGTCCGTAGTCGTGGTGAAAATGGACCAGGGGCTGACGAAGAATTGCATGTTGTTAATCTGGGTACCGACGAAGAGCCAAGAGAAACTAAGATTGGAAGCTTCTTCAAGGGGGACGACAGAGACAGATTGACTGCACTACTACGGGAGTTCGTGGATGTGTTCGCATGGTCATACAAAGACATGCCGGGTTTGGACAGAAAGGTAGCGGAGCACAGAATTCCGATCAGAGAGGATTCCAAGCCGGTAAAACAGAAGCTCAGAAAGATCAAGCCAGAATGGTCTCTGCAAGTCAAAGAAGAGATCGAGAAGCTCCTCAGTGTGGGTTTCATCAAGGTTATCGAGTATCCGACATGGTTAGCCAACATCGTGACAGTCAGAAAGGCAAATGGCAAGGTTCGAGTTTGTGTGGACTTCCGGGATTTGAACAAAGCTTCCCCAAAGGATGATTTTCCACTCCCTAATATTGACATGCTGGTCGACTCCACAGCTGCCTATGAGGTTCGCTCATTCGTGGATGGGTTCGCTGGGTACAATCAGATTCTCATGGCCGAGGAAGATCAACATAAGACAGCCTTCACAACACCGTGGGGTACCTTTTGCTACACAGTCATGCCATTTGGGTTAAGAAACGCTGGGGCTTCCTACCAAAGAGTCGTGACAGACCCACGATATGATTCACAAAGAAATCGAGGTCTATGTGGACGACATGATCATTCACTCCAAAGGGACCGATGGTCAACATTTAATCGATCTCCGTAAGTTCTTCGAAAGGCTTCGTCAACACAAGATGAGGCTCAACCCTGCAAAGTGCACGTTCGGGGTTATCCGAGGCAAAGTCCTTGGTTATATGGTCACGGAAAGGGGAATTGAAGTAGACCCCTCCAAAATCAAGGCAATCATTGACATGCCTCCTCCAAAGACACAGAAAGAGATCAAAGGTTTCATGGGCAGACTGCGATACATCAGTCGGTTTGTGCATCAACTCACTTCCATGTGCGAGCCAATCTTCAAGCTACTCAAGAAGAATGTGGCTCTAGAATGGACCGACGCGTGCCAAGAAGGCTTCGACCAAGTGAAGCATTACTTGACGTGCCCTCCTGTCCTAGTTCTGCCGCACAAGGAGAAGCCTCTTTTGCTCTATCTCACTGTCAATAATGAAGCCCTAGGGGCTATGTTAGCACAAGAGCAACGAGAGTCCACAAAGGACAATGCCATTTACTTTGTCAGTCGCTGATTCCAAGGAGGCGAAAAGAACTACTCTGTCTTAGAGAAGTCATGTGCAGCATTGGTTTGGGTCACTCAAAAGCTCAAACACTATATGGAAGCTTTTCCGATCAAGCTAGTAGCAAAGGTGGACCCGCTCCGCTACATCTTCGAGAAGTCTTTCATGTCAACAAGAATAGCCAAATGGTACTTCATGCTCGCCGGCTATGATATCACTTACGTCACACTAAAATCCGTCAGGGGGAAAGTGTTCAGTGACCAGCTTGCCGAATTCCCGTGTGACGAAGTGAAGGGGGAAGACGTACAGTTCCCCGACGAGCATTTAATTTGTACTACAACCGAGGAAATTAAGTGGCAACTTTTTTTCGATGGCGCCGCCAATAAACACGGCTTTGGTATAGGAGTATTGCTTGTCGATCCAAAAGACATCTACACTCCCATCGCCATCCGCCTGGAATTCGAGGCTACCAACAACATTGCTGAGTACGAAGCATGCATAGCAGGGCTCGAAGCAGCTCTCGAAAGAAACATCACGGAATTAGAAGTATTCGGCGACTCTTTGCTCCTTATCAATCAGCAATCGGGTAAATGGCGAACCCAAGACCCAACTCTCCAACAGTATGGTCAACACCTTGAGGAACTGGTTGAACAATTCCAAGAGATCACTTTCAACTACTTGCCAAGGGATAAAAATCGCTTCGCCGATGCATTGGCCACTATAGCTTCATTAGTCGAAATGCCCAAAGGGAAAATGGTGAAGCCTTTCAAAATTGCCCGAAGGAACAGTCCGGCATACTGCATGAGTATCGAGATCGACGAGGTTCAAACAAACTTTCCGTGGTATTCGGATATCATGAATTTCCTCAAAGATGGCACTTATCCCGAGAATAGAAATAAGAAGTCTCAAGCAGCTCTGCAAAGGCTAGCCTCTCGGTACGTACTGATTGGGGACCGAGTCTACAAAAGGCACCACGACGGGATCAATCTCTTATGCGCCAATGAGGCCGAAGCTCAAGAGATAATGTGTGAAGTGCACGAAGGAGAGTGTGGACCCCACATGAATGGGTTTATGCTAGTCAAGAAGATACTTCGCATTGGTTACTATTGGAGCACTATAGAACGAGACTGTATCGAGAAAGTCAAAAGGTGTGCCAAGTGCCAATTCCACGCTAATCTGCAACATGCTCCACCGTCACAACTTTACAACATGGTCACACCTTGGCCTTTCTCTTGTTGGGGGATAGACATCATCGGTAAAGTTCATCCTGCCGGGAGCAATGGGCAGTCATTCGTCCTAGTGGCAGTCGACTACTTTACAAAGTGGGTCGAAGCACAAGCCTATCGGACCCTCAACGCAAAGAAAGTGGTCGAATTTGTAAAGATTAATATCATGTGCCGATACGGCGTGCCTCATGAAATCATTTCCGACAACGGCTCTCACTTTGAGAAAGAAATGGATGCACTTTTGGTAGAATACAAGATCACCAAGCACAAGTCATCTCCTTACCGTCCCCAAGCAAATGGCGCGGTCGAAGCAGCAAATAAGACCATCGAGACCATCGTCAAGAAAATGGCCTCAACAGGAAGGGATTGGCCCGAGAAGCTACCATTAGCATTGTGGGGCTACCGCACATCAATACGGTCCGCAACAGGAGAAACTCCTTATGCATTAGTCTATGGTTCTGAAGCCGTACTCCCTATCGAACTTGAAGTCCCATCTCTACGGGTCCTCCTCGAGAATCAAGTCAACGAGGCAAAGTCGATATGAACAGCTAGCCTTACTCGACGAGAAAAGGCTGAGAGCACTCGAACGCACAAGGGCGTATCAGCAAAGGATGGCAAGAGCTTTCAACAAAAAAGTGAAGCCTCGAAACATTAACGTAGGAGATTTGGTCTTAAGACAACATCCTCCTAATGCCATGAATCCCCTGGGGAAATGGGGACCTCGATGGATCGGTCCGTACGTGGTCAAAAAGATACTAAGCGGTGGTGCAGTCCGGCTCGTGGATTTAGATGGTGACCAGCTGCCAAAGGAGGTCAACCTCGACAAGCTCAAGAGGTTCTATGCTTAATAAACAAAGACCATAAAAAAAAAAAAAAAAAAAAAAAAATTGCTCGATAGGTTGAAAACCCGCAAGGGCGGCCTAGGCAAAAATTAGAGCACGTGCAAAAAAAGAAGCCCGCTAGATTGAAAACCCGAAAGGGCGGTCTAGGCAAAAAACAGGGTGCACACAAAAAAAAAAAAAAAAAAAAATCGCTCGCTAGGTTGAAAACCCGCAAGGGCGGCCTAGGCAAAAATTAGAGCACGTGCAAAAAAAGAAGCCCGCTAGATTCAAAACCCGAAAGGGCGGTCTAGGCAAAAAACAGGGTGCACACACAAAAAAAAAATGGTCTTTGTTTGTTTGAACTACGAAGACCTGAGCCTCCCAACTGGAGGAACGTAGGCAACCTTCGGGTGCGGTCTAAAACATATCAAAAATACACAATTCACTTCAAATAACAAAATGCAATTTTTATTCATTCAATGAATTATTCAAGCCATTACAACGGATTTATTGAGCAACAAAAGACATCAAAATATTAAATCCTAAAACAAAGTAGTCTAATTTAATTGCAATCTCTTAGGGTACTAAGAAAAGTCCAATTTTCTCTTAGCCTTCAAAGGACCACCCGATCGTCTCTCAATCCTATTCTTCTTGGATAGCGGAGGAGCACTGATATGCACCGAAACCTTCTGTGTTGTGGCACGTCTCCTAGCATAAAAGTCATCCAAAGGAGTACCGAAAGGGTCAGCCAGAATGTTACTCGAATCAGCAGCAGCCTCCCTATATCTCAAAGTGCTGCTAGGCTCAAAACCTTTTCCCAACAACTCGGCACGAAGCACATCAACCCAAGTGATGCCACGGTAAAGGGTGCCAAATAAATAATCCAAGTAGCTCTCGGGAAGGAAGACACTCCCCCGATGTAGAGGAGCAAAAGACCAACGGTTTCGGTCATCTCTCCAAGCCAACTGAAGCTCACTCGAGAAGTCAGGACCCATGTAAGCAACTGGACGAAGCACTCCGTCCCTCAGAAAAGGAATCATCTGTTGGCGACCAAACTGCCGCAGAACCCGCTCTGGCTGGTAAAATGAAGAATCTCTCAAGCCGGGTACAACCACATGCTGAAAACCAAGAGTCCATTCCACAAAAGGATGAAGACCCCAAGAAGGAGGGCACCACTCAATGTCGACGGTTATCCGAGAGGCAAAGAATTTCTTCCAACCATCTTCAGATAAATCCCGGATCAATAACTTCCTCCTATGAACAGCAAAAGGAGACAAATCACCATCCGAGGAATAAATCTTGAAGTGTTCTCGGAGCCATATGGTCAAGAGCAAAGGGCTTCCCCGACACATCTTGCCCGTCCTATGTAACTCATCAAGGCCGTGCAACGTCTCCCCTACAATAAGAGGGATTACACTAAATTGTTGCTCTTTGGCTTGCAAAATAATCTCAGCCAAATGCGCATCCACAGTCCCGAGGGGTGCAACAAACAGTACTTCACTAAAGAGACAAGCGGCCATGGCATTCCTCTTGAAAGATTGAACCACCGGATTCTCCGAGTGTAAACTGAAGAACATCGGCAACTAAGTTATGTCAATCACAGTACCGTGCAACATCTTCCTCACGTCCTCAACAGGGAGATTCAATAACTCAACCCAAGAGTCGATGGCACCACAGTGATATTTAGGGACGGCAATCCGACCGGCCAAATGCATGCCAAGGATGGTCCCGAAATCATCAACAGTCGGCACCATTTCATTAGCTGAAAAGTTGAAGGTATGGCTGTCACAATCCCAGAAGACCGCGGCAGCTCTCAACAAATCCCAATCCGGCTTCAACGTCCGCAAAGTGAAAAGAACACGGAACCCGAAGTCTTTAATGAAGGCCTTCTTGGGATGGGTCTTGAAAGAATACACAAAAGTGCCCAAGTCCTTTTCATACCCACTAACAACCTTGGCATCAAGAACAAAAGAATTGGAGGCCATGGAAAATGTTGATCACAAACAAAGTTGAGCAATAATATGATGTTCAAAAATGGCAGAAAGGAGCTGTGAGAATCAAGTAGTCGAACAGAAGATGATATTATAGCTGTTGGGGATTCTTTTGGCCAGCAAATGTCAAGCCCGGAATTCCGCCACCCAGACGCGCGCGCCACCCGCCAGCGGTCTGGAATGCGCACGCGTCCCAAACCTACAGAGGAAAGCGCGCGCCTCCCAAGTCTAGATCACTTCAGAAAAGGGCCTTGTCAGAGATCTCCAGCCTAAATCAAGACACAGTCCCTGTCCTCGGACACCCAGTTGGGCACACCTTCTTCTGGTCCGCCCTTAAGGAGTGTCAAAAATTGGAAATAGGATAGAAACTCCCCCTCAAAAGTAGGCTGTCCTCCCACGGATTCCAAACTCCCTAAGTTCTGTCACGGGTGCCATACCCCCCTCAAGGGTCAATCTCAACATTTCATCCCCAGCAGGAACTTTTTCTGGTCGCGGTCAACTGTGCCCGCACCCCACAATTCAAAAAAAGTCAAGCGTGACTCCAAGGGGCACGAGACTCCAAAGCAATACTTCATCAATGGATTTCACTAACGGATTCGTCCTCAAAGGTTCACTAACGTCCTCTTCAAATGTTCACTAACGGCCTCTCCAAAGGTTCACTAACGGCCTCCTCAAAGGTTCACTAACGGCCTCTTCAAAGGTTCACTAACGGCCTCTCCAAAGGTTCACTAACGGCCTCATCAACGGATTTCACTAACGGATTCGTCCTCAAAGGTTCACTAACGGCCTCTTCAAAGGTTCACTAACGGCCTCTCCAACGGTTCACTAACGGCCTCATCAACGGATTTCACTAATTGATTCGTCCTCAAGGGTTCACTAACGGCCTCTCCAAAGGTTCACCAACGGCCTCGTTCAAAAGGTTCACTAACGGCCTCATTCAAAACATTCAGCTGGCAGGTTCACCTAACGGATCATGCCACCCCCTCTATCAACAAAAGCCGCTCACACAGGGAGCGCACCACTATCTCTCGCAATTTCAAATTCTGGCTTTCATCGAGTCTTTGCTTTTTCTTGGTGATTTCCTCGGCGGGTGTTTTTAACTTTCGTTGACGCGTTTTGCTTTGCAATCCACGTCGCCGAGGGGCTCTGTAGACACCCCGCCTTGGACCGCTCATCCCAATTGCACATTTTCTTTTGTGTTTCTCCCCATTTTAAGTGTTTCTCGTTAGTTTTTATCACTTCCGTTAAGTTCCTGACTGACTTCGTTAAGTCCAGGGACTAAACTGAATGACAGGGCTGACTTTCTAGTCCATTCTGTCAAAATTGCCTTCTCTGAGTCGCGCGCCTTCGACAGGAGGAGCCAGGCGCGCGCGCCTCCCGCCCCCAAAGCAGGAAGCGCGCGCCTCTGGGCGTCAGTTACAGATTTCAGGCCAGGATTCTCTCCCTTGCTCAATTTACAGGATTTTGCCCGGGAAGGATTTCTTGGTGACTGAGTTTTGGCACCAAAAACACCCCTCTTTCACCTATAAAAAGCTCCATTTACCTCCATTTTCAAGGACCGAAAAATTGAACTTACAAAAACTATACCAAAACGACTTTCTAAAGGTTCTCCAAGGATCTCATCAAGCAATATTTGAAGGTCTTCAAATTGTAGGTAAAAGTCCATCTTTTCCTTTCTTTTCTAGTTCATCTCCTCTCTCTCTTTTACTCTAATCAAATGTGCAATCACCCAAATCATTTTGGGACATGACTCTAATGATCACCTCACTTCATTGAGGTTGGTTAAGGAGTTATCTCCTACATTCCAAACTCTATTTTAAAACCCCCTTTTTATGACTTAAAGAAGAAGAAAAAGAACGTTATCATTCATGTATATTTTGATCAAGCAAGACCAACTTTAGTTGGTCGAGATGGGTGTTTCGTTACTTCCCATCTCGTAATCTAACCCCCGAACCTCAAAACAAAGAATCTCTGTTTTCGTAATCAAACTTAGGCTATAATCAATAGGTTTTTCTTATGTTCCTCAAAACATAGGTGGCGACTCTAAACAATCTAAAACAAGTTAGACATCCTAGGATAACTCACGCGCTCTAGCCAAGCCGTGGCTTTCCCGGGGTATCTACAAAGATTAACAGATTGGTTAAAACAAGTGAACAGCTAACTGGTTTGGGGAGTTAGCTGTTGAGATATAAAGTGTAGAGTAATTATGCAGCGGAGAATATTTAAAAGAATAAATGAAATAGACAAGGTGTAGTGTGTGTATAAGTGTAAAGATAAGGGAAGAAGATACACAAGGAGTTTTTAAAGTGGTTCAGAGGAATGTCCATTCTCTTACATCCACCCCCACTGTAGTCAACAGTGAGAATCAATCCACTATAATCCACTTACTTAATAAGCTTACAATGAATGATAAAGGAAAGTTCCTCGAACCCCCTCTTCTTAATTGTCACTACAATTAAGGAAGCCTTTTAACTAAGGAGGGGAGAGAAAAGTATGGGTGTTGGTGTGGTTCTTCTGTATTGACACTTGAGTTTTCGGATGGAAGCAATGCTTTGGCTCGGTGTTCCCCCTTAATGTGTGCAAGGTTGGTTGGGTTAATTGTCAAAGGGTTAAAAGGGGTAAGGGGATAAATGGGGGAGATAGCTGTTGAGGGAAGGATGGATAGCTGCTAGAGGAGGATAGCTATTAAGGTTAAAGGGTTGGTTTTTGGACTGTAAACCTTAGTGTGATTCACACTAGTACTGGATAGCTATCCAGAAGGATAAAGGGATAAAAAGGATGAGATTAGCTGTTGAAGCATAACATAGTGTGTGAAACATAGTGTGTGCAATTGGGTTTATTGCACACACTAAAGTTATTGGGATGGAGGGTTTTGGTGTGGGAGAACACACGATACTGGGAGGGTTGGTGGTGCAAGCACACTATAAATGGAGGCTTTGGCTTCAATTTATAAGGGAAAGTGGAAGTAGCCGTTGGGTGGAATGGTCAATGGTCAAGTAGCCTTCAATGTTGGTTATCCTTTAGCTTCCTTTTCCCATGTTGTGTAAGGATAATGCATTCATTTTTCTGCATGTAAGTCTTCATCCGAATTGTACACAGCAAGTTGAAGTATCAATGTAATGCATTTATATATGTTTCACTTTGAACCCTTGACTTTTGGCTATCGTTGTTTCACCTTTTGGTAATTTGGGTTTAACTTTTCACTGGTTGGATGGATGCAAAATCCGATTGCATATTCTTGTACCTCATTGCATTACCTTTCCATTGAGTCTAATATTGAATATTTTACAGCAATGATAAGTAGTGAAATCACAGTTGAAAAGGTAAGGAAACTTGGAGGAGCCTTTGTAGAACTTTTGCAGCTTTCTTTTCTTGACATGTTTGACCACTTAACTTTAACCCGTTAGTTAAATGATCAATCTTCACCAAAACAATAAGTTAGGACCTAACAATTTCCCCCTTTTTGGTGAAAGATTGGTCATTTTAGACTCTCAATGCCTTGCTTCATATCTCCAAGAGCAAAAAGAGATGACTATTTTTTAAAAAATTGCTCAAAAAAAAATGAGCAGATTTTTGGTCAACTTCACAGAATATTCTGTATTGACTCAGAAGGTTATAGGGTATATAGTTATTCTTTCTGGAAAGGGTTATGAGTGAACTTTAGTTGGGAAAAGAGGGTTCGGGATTTCAGGTTTTGAAGAGGGAGATATTGCATTTTTGGTGAAAGATGGTTGACAAGGGTCTGCTGTCAAGAAATTTCTGCTTTGCTGTCAACTACAAACAGATGCCATTTTTCATGTATAAGAAATCAGAATATGGGGAGGGTTTTGTTTGAAAGATCATTCTGTCTAGTTTACACAGATAAAATCGGTTTGGGATTTCGATATCGGGAGAAAGAGATATTGCATTTTTGGTGGAAGGTGTCAAGCCAGATTTTTGGTCAGCTGTTCAGTTTTTTTTTTTTTTTTTAGGTTAGCTGTTGAGAGTTTCGGGGTGGCTTTATGAGGATGGGTTAGCTGACTGGGATTCATTGTTTGGGAGGTTTCAAAGGGTGTTCTATCCAAGGGTTTTGTTGACAAAGAGGTTGGGTTTTAGTTGTTCAGAGGCTTAGCTGTTGGGGTTAGCTGTTGGGGTTGTCCAGTATTAGCTGTTGGGGAGCTGTCCAGAACAACAACTTCAAGTAAAGTATGGTATTGACTCACAATGTTGTAGGCTATGAAATTGTGCTTTCTAGAAAGGTCTGTGAGTCTACTTTACTCACAAAAAATAGGATTTCAATTTCGTCGAGCGGGGAGAGAGATATTGCAATTTCCGTGAAGGGTGTCAAAGCTGAAAGTCAGATTTCCAGCAACTAATTTTCATTCGAAAAAGGGTATATAGGGTTGGATTGTTGGTGCAACGGGGGCTATGACACGTCCTTCAAAGGTTATTTATTCCCCCTAAAATGGTGATATAGGCTTTTGAAGAAAATAGCTCAAAACAAATCCTTAAAAAAGGCTCGGTCCCCCCTCAAATTTGTTCTTGATGCCGAGTGTCCTTCTTGCATCCAAGTTTGCTTCGACTTTGATTAAGCTTTAAGATTCCACTAGTCCGTCGAGCGTCCAAAATTCATTCTCCTAAAATCACAAAGGAGAATAAGTAAATGATTCTTTATAATCAAATAAATAAATTTAAGCACAAGGGGAATTTCCAAATTCTAGTAATTCAAATCCCAACATAAGCAGTCGGTGGGCATGAGGGGCTGCACTAAAAGAAGTGCCAACGATTTGCCGGTCAGTGCCTTCAAACCCAAGGAAGATGATTAATCTTCCCCCTAACAACTACCCTATGAGTCTCTAACTCGTGACCTCGTTTTGTCTTACCAAAAATAAGGAAACTTGGGATATGATCCAAGATGATCAAATAGGGTGTTCAAGCACAAAAATATGTTAGACATATAAGCATGGATCTTCACGAGATGTTAAGCTCGGAGACACTGAAGTCTCTAAGTACCATGCTCTGATAACAATTGAAAGGTCCAGTTTTACTTAAGATTAACAGATTGGTTAAAACAAGTGAACAGCTAACTGGTTTGGGGAGTTAGCTGTTGATATATAAGGTGTAGAGTAATTATGCAGCGGAGAATATTTAAAAGAATAAATGAAATAGACAAGGTGTAGTGTGTGTATAAGTGTAGAGATAAGGGAAGAAGATACACAAGGAGTTTTTAAAGTGGTTAAGAGGAATGTCCCTTCTCTTACATCCACCCCCACTGTAGTCAACAGTGAGATCAATCCACTATAATCCACTTACTTAATAAGCTTACAATGAATGATAAAGGCAAGTTCCTCGAACCCCCTCTTCTTAATTGTCACTACAATTAAGGAAGCCTTTTGACTAAGGAGGGGAGAGAAAAGTATGGGTGTTGGTGTGGTTCTTCCTCGTATTGACACTTGAGTTGTCGGATGGAAGCAATGCTTTGGCTCGGTGTTCCCCCTTAATGTGTGAAAGGTTGGTTGGGTTAATTGTCAAAGGGTTAAAAGGGGTAAGGGGATAAATGGGGGAGATAGCTGTTGAGGGAAGGATGGATAGCTGCTAGAGGAGGATAGCTGTTGGGGTTAAAGGGTTGGTTTTTTGACTGTAAACCTTAGTGTGATGCACATTAGTACTGGATAGCTGTCCAGAAGGATAAAAGGATAAAAAGGATGAGGTTAGCTATTGAAGCATAACATAGTGTGTAAAACATAGTGTGTGCAATTGGGTTTATTGCACACACTAAAGTTACTGGGATAGAGGGTTTTGGTGTGGGAGAACACACGATACTGGTAGGGTTGGTGGTGCAAGCACACTAGAAATGGAGGCTTTGGCTTCAATTTATAAGGGAAAGTGGAAGTAGCCGTTGGGTGGAATGGTCAATGGTCAAGTAGCCTTCAATGTTGATTATCCTTTAGCTTCCTTTTCCCATGTTGTGTAAGGATAATGCATTCATTTTTCTGCATGTAAGTCTTCATCCGAATTGTACACAGCAAGTTGAAGTATCAATGTAATGCATTTATACATGTTTCACTTTGAACCCTTGACTTTTGGCTATCGTTGTTTTCACCTTTTGGTAATTTGGGTTTAACTTTTCACTGGTTGGATGGATGCAAAATCCGATTGCATATTCTTGTACCTCATTGCATTACCTTTCCATTGAGTCTAATATTGAATATTTTACAGCAATGATAAGTAGTGAAAATTACAGTTGAAAAGGTAAGGAAACTTGGAGGAGACTTTGTATAACTTTTGCAGCTTTCTTTTCTTGACATGTTTGACCACTTAACTTTAACCCGTTAGTTAAATGATCAATCTTCACCAAAACAATAAGTTAGGACCTAACAATTTCCCCCTTTTTAATGAAAGATTGGTCATTTTAGACTCTCAATGCCTTGCTTCATATCTCCAAAAGCAAAAAGAAATGACTATTTTAAAAAAATTGCTCAAAAAAAAAAATGAGCAGATTTTTGGTCAACTTCACAGAATATTCTGTATTGACTCAGAAGGTTATAGGGTATATAGTTATGCTTTCTGGAAAGGGTTATGAGTGAACTTTAGTTGGAAAAAGAGGGTTCGGGATTTCAGGTTTTGAAGAGGGAGATATTGCATTTTTGGTGAAAGATGGTTGACAAGGGTCTGCTGTCAAGAAATTTCTGCTCTGCTGTCAACTACAAACAGATGCCATTTTTCATGTATAAGAAATCAGAATATGGGGAGGGTTTTGTTTGAAATATCATTATGTCTAGTTTACACAGATAAAATCGGTTTGGGATTTCGATATCGGGAGAAAGAGATATTGCATTTTTGGTGGAAGGTGTCAAGCCAGATTTTTGGTCAGCTGTTCAGTTTTTTTTTTTTTTTAGGTTAGCTGTTGAGAGTTTCGGGGTGGCTTTATGAGGATGGGTTAGCTGACTGGGATTCAGTGTTTGGGAGGTTTCAAAGGGTGTTCTATCCAAGGGTTTTTTTGACAAAGAGGTTGGGTTTTAGTTGTCCAGAGGCTTAGCTGTTGGGGTTAGCTGTTGGGGTTGTCCAGTATTAGCTGTTGGGGAGATGTCCAGAACAGCAACTTCAAGTAAAGTCTGGTATTGACTCACAATGTTGTAGGCTATGAAATTGTACTTTCTAGAAATTTCTGTGAGTCTACTTTACTCACAAAAAATCGGATTGCAATTTCGTCAAGCGGGGAGAGAGATATTGTAATTTCCGTGAAGGGTGTCAAAGCTGAAAGTCAGATTTCCAGCAACTAATTTTCATTCAAAAAAGGGTATATAGGGTTGGATTGTTGGTGCAACGGGGGCTATGACACGTCCTTCAAAGGTTATTTATTCCCCCTAAAATGGTGACATCGGCTTTTGATGACGCCAAAATTTGGTTGGATCAGCCTTCGTCAAACGGTTCGGATAATCCCAACGACAGTTCTTGATAGCCGGATCTGCACACACGAAACAAACGTAAACTACACCGGGGCTTCACCGGCGAAGGCCCTCCGGTGTAAGAATAAGGATATGGTCTGTAACAAAAGAGATCAATTGACTAGATTAGAGCCAAAAGTTCATTACCCCTTTTCCTGTTGTGAGGACCTGTTTATATAGGCGTGGGTGAATGAGTCCTAGCTTGTTAGAGAAGCTAGGATGCCCGTGCTGATGTAGGACTCGCATTCCTTGGAGATAGACTCCTGATAAGGATGGATCATATCCTATTATCTGATATAAGAGATATCTTAGTTTAGATAAGGACTCTTTAGTCTCAGAGTTGTAACATAACTCTTTAAGAGGTTTCCCAACGATAATGGGAGGTTTCTGATGTAAGTCGGCCCGTCATCTAACTCGGCTCGTCATAGAGGCCGGCTAGGGATTAGGCTTCTCGGACACGGCCTAGGCAAGGACTTCCTGCTCGACCTTACTGATGTCGGCCTATAAACATGGGCTTCTCGTGAGTGGGCCTCTTAGTATAGGTCCGTTAGGTACGCTGGGCCTAACGTCCAGGTTCCCATCTACCAAGTCGGTTTATATCGTTCAGTGGCCCCCGAGTTTCTATCTCGGCATGCCGAATAGAAATTGTTGGGTATTTAATTTCTGGTTGACTGATGTGACAGTTGTAGCCGCCAAAATCCTCGCTTTGATTTGCTGATGCCAATAGGATTTAAGGCTAATTGAATCATTGTTCTTCTTGGAATGGGGAAAACTCCAGTTGGATTCCAAATATGAGTAATATTAATTTCCCTTCAACTAACTTCCTCTTAAGTAATATAAATAGAGGATCAGTGCTTTTAATTTTTCACATTATCCTTACCCCCTTTTCTTCTTCCAAACTTTATTCATGGAAAAAAAAGATTATGATAATGCTTTCCCAGAGGAATATGATTCCTCAGATGATGCGAAGAACTCGCCCGTCCCGAATGACCAAGAATCTGCTGACGGCTCCTCACTTCCCCCTGATGATCACGGTCTGGATGGTGAAGACTCGGATAATAGCAATCGTGAATGGGAGGAGCCCTGCGTCGAAGGTAGTGATGAAGATTCAAGTGATGATAAGGACAGCAGCTCCAGCGAGGTAGATAAAGAAGACAAAGAAGAAGAAAGAGACTTCAAAGCTTTCCAGGAAGAAATGGAGTGGTACCGAAAGAACCAAAATAAATAGCTTCATGCTGACCCAATGATAGTAGTAACCCCTTTTTCTCTTTTTCGTTTTTGTATAGGCCAAGCCCCCGGCCTTGCTGTGGGGGTCTTTTGTTAAATATATATATATATATATATTGGGGTTCTATCCTTTGCCATCTTTGCTCCGATTTTGATTTGTTGTCATAGCGTGAACTCCTTGCGTTTCGTATGTCCTTGAATTTTTTATTACCATCACCTTCTACATGATGTCGCTATAAAGTAGTGCCGATCATCTGATCTCAGTTGACATGTCGTCACGGAAAGCATTTTCCTTTATCGTTCGACCATAGCTTCAATCACCGCCCGACATCGACCTACCTCTGACCTATTATCATCTCGGTCCCGTCCTGTTCTTTGATACCATTTGGGATGTCGGTCAACAGCTGTGGTGTCGGTTATGCCTATGTGCCGAACCCTTCAATGTCGGTCCAGGCGTCCGAAATATTTGTGATTTTTGAAGCCGACTGGCATTCCCGCTGTAGGTCTCGGCTTGCCACGTGTCTATCTAGCATTGGCAGTCCGTGTTTTTCAAACGTCGGTTAGTTCAATCGTTTACCCTTCCCTTCGTACGGCGCACGTCAGTGATGGGACATTTACCTTGAAAAACGTGGCCCATTAATTAGGAATAATGATGGGGTTTAGTGGGAAACGTGCCAACCCGTGGGTACAAAGATACGGTCGGGTTAGATTCGGATCCGACCCGCTCTACCCGGGATATAAATTCAAATTTTCACTCCCTGTTTCACTTTTCGAATTTCAAAAAGGGAAAAAACCCAGAGCTTTGCATATCACTGGCCTGCATTTCCAACTGGTGCTGAGCTTTTCCGTCGATCTATTCCGTCCAAAGTGCTCAGAACAACTTTCCGACTAATTTCGTCCGATCCTTTTCCATTTCCAAGGTATTTTCTCTCTTTCCTTCCCTTTGTCAATTTCTAGGGTTCCGACCAATTCCCCGAACATTACATCATTCTTCGTTGGATTTAGTTGTTTTTGCTGACCAAGAAACGGACCTTCATTTTCCCCCAATGTCGGACATATCGATTCCTGATGTTAAACCTGTGTATGGCTTTTATCAAAGAAACAATAGGATTTATGTTAAATCGAACGGATATTGGGGGCTGTTGTCTTTGCTTGCCGTAGGAGAGATATTGTATTCAAATGGGTCACCGAGAGAAGACCTTAGGTATCCTTCTGGTCTTTACGTGACGAGTGTTAGGGCTAACGAGGATACCGACATGGTCGTTCTTGATAGCTTGAGCGAGGTCCTTGATCATATTTACCTGTTTTATGTAAAGGATAAATCCTTGTTTCGGTCTCGTCATGTGAGTGCAACCTCCTCGGCCCCAGTAGTCGATTCGGGGGGGGGGGGGAATGGCCTCTATAAGGCTTCTCGATGAGTCTAAGCCCTCTGTTTCTTCTACAGGTATGGCCGGGGAAAGTACCTCTGAGAGAATTGTGGATCGGTTTGACTCAAGCGTCGTCAGGCAGGGACGAGGAGCCAAAACTAAGGGTAAAGGAAAGTCGGGGCCAGCCGCGAGCAAACATCCCAAGACGGGAAAAGAGATGCTTGAGGTGTTGTATTCTCGGTATGGGATAGATCGTGATGAGTATTGCTTGCATTATAGCAAGGTCGTTCCCTTGGATTCGGAGGAAAAAATCCAGAACTTCTACTACAATAAAGCCGTCGTTTCTTTCTTTTACAAACAGTTTCAACTAGGGCTAAGACTTCCTCTTGACCCCTTTATCAATGAGTTCTTGGAGACGTGGGGAATTGTTCTGGCCCATATTGGTGCCAATGCCGTCAGATATTTGATCAGCTTCATAGTGTTGTGTCGTAGTCTTAATTTCGAACCCTGCATGTCCGCCTTTGATCATTTCTTCAATGTGAGCTATAATAGGACGTCTAGGACTATAAGCATCAAGTCTGACCCGGCTAAACCCAAAATTATCTCCCCCATCTCTACCACCGTCAGCAAAGTATCGGGGTGGAACAAACACGTAATTGGGGTTGAATCTCGTAGTGGTTGGGAGTTCACTCTTCCCGAACTCGGTCCTTGTAGTCCCGAAGAGGTTCATAGACCAACATGGAGTGATGGCCTAATTGCAAAGCTAGAGGAGTTTGCCAATCTCGGTACCCTTGACTGGGGTGAATTGGAGAGGGATCCCCGCTACTACGTTCAGGCCGGGCTGATGGCGGGCCCCTTGACGGCATTATCCCCAAAGTCATCGTTAAGAAGGGGAATAGATTTCCGAACTGGATTGTTCATCCCAACTTTCTCTTTCATCATGAGTGTACCCGTTGCCAGGAGCAGAACGACATCTGTCTTAAGGCCATCGACACAATAGGCTGTAATTCCTAGATCTTTCAACATGAATTTATCCTTTTATTTCGTCCCATTCTGACGCTTATCTTTTCGTGCAGATCTGACTATGGAGCAGGCTGATGAGATTGACTCCACTTATGTTGATCCCGTTGCGGCAGCGAGGGCCAAGAAACAAATATCTCGGTTGGCCGCCTTGGAAAAATGCCATCACGATATGGATAATAGGCAACTCTTGTTGCAAAACAAAGATGCTTCTGCAGTGCCCATGGCAGATCGGGTCGTCGAGGGGACGAGTATGAACACCGATCAAATAGCTCCCGAGACCGAAAAGAATGTTCCTGACGACCAGATGTCAAGCCAAGGCCAAGATTAAAACGCCGATGTGGGTGTTGAGGTGGACCAGGATGATACTCTTCGTCGTTCGAAGAGAGCAAGGGTGGAACCTAGGGAAACACCAGATCAACCTTTGAAAGGAACCCCTCTGCCTACTCAAGCGTCAGCCTCTGCCTCAGTTTCACTGGATGAGGAGGTTAGGAATTGGTTGGAACAACACGGCAGAGCCCCTATCCTATCCGGGCTAGATGTCTCGGTTCGTTCTGGTCCGAGATTGAAGAAGGGGGGTGTGGTCGTCAGACGGGCCATGAATGTCGAAACTCTTGAGCAGCTAGTCTTCGAGAAACCTACCTCCCTCCAGCTCCTGAACCGCAAGGGTTTAATCCTTAGCGAGGTAACGTTCCCATTATCTCGGTCCTGTTCTGTTTTTCTTTTCACCCTGTTTGTTTGTCTAATCTTTCCCTCTGCTTGCAGCTTGCCTCCCTTGCCCAACAGGACTATGCTATGTACCGACAGGCCTACGAACTTTTGAGGAGCACCGAAGACGAGGTCGCAAAGCTCAGAGATGCCAACAATGATCTGATTGAAAAGGAGACGGCCTTGGAGAAAGACAAGGCTTCCCTTGATGAGCTGTACCGTGCTTCCCAAGCCGAGGTGGAAAGATTGAAGGATTCCTTGCTAACTTCTCAAGCTGATGTTGAAGGGGAGAAGAGGAAGGCCGAGGTGATTGCTGGAGAGAAGGCCACAGTTGAAGAAAAGATTGCCTTATTGGAGGACAAGTATGCACGTTTAGAAGAAAGCGTGGTAGAGAGAGAGAAGGCTGCTGTAGAAGCGTATAAGAGGGGGGCCCAGTTTAGGGAATATTTGAGCGATCGCGTCGGCACAGTGTATAACAACGCATGGTCTAACCTAACTCGCCTCCTCTACATCGACCCGGAGGTTGACGTCCCGTTGGAGAAGTGCGCCCGTCTCTTTCAACAAGATGCTTATAGCGTGGAGGCGAGGGCGGCTCATTCCATGGTTCCGTTTTCGGAGGGTGCTCTCAGGATCATCAAGGCTAAAGACAGGGGCGCCAACAGACCTGTTTGGGACCCACCGGCATTGGACCCCAACAACTTCGAGAAGCTTTTGGAAAAGGCCGATGCTGATCGTGAAGCCGGGCTGGATTGATTTTCTTGTGTAGGGCCAGCAAAGTGAAACAGTTTCTTTTTTGTAATCCCTGTATTTATTCGGCTCGGCCCAGAGTTTTCTGGGGGAGTTTAAACACTTTTCATCTTAAGTATTCCCACGACTCGGCCCGTAGTATTTGGGGGAGTCTAAACACTTGGTTATCTATAGGGATTTGCTTACCTCGTTTGAGGCGTATGTTATCCCTGGTCTTCTTTAACCGTTGCGTAGTTAAGCATTACCTCGTTATTTATTAACGTTGTTCTATCTCGGTTTGAGACGTCTTAACGCTGTTTAGCCAGTTAAGGTTGTTTGTAGGCCGTGGTCGTTCACCTCTATGGCCGTGATGAGTGCTAGGAGCTCGCGAGAGCTGGCATTTGAGATTAGTTTCAAATCGTCGGGAGTTTGTTTGCCCAATTTTGAGTCTAACCGTTAGGACCAGCTCAAGTCGTAGTATGTGCTAGTTAGAACTAGGCTTTGGAAGTCATGCTTTAAGTGTGCTCATCAACTCTGTTAAGGTGCTAGTTATTGAAACTAGGCTTTAGAAGTCATGCTTTAAGTGTTCTCATCGACTCCGTTAAGTAATCTCGGCATTGTGAATAATGCTAAGAACGTGTTATGCACTATAATCAAAGCTTGATGTAAATAAAATAAATGAAATTTTATTGATGAAATCAAACTAAGACAACTAGATATCAACTATAGAATTGAAAGCCAGATAAAAAGAATAAATAGCTAACCGAGGTGCTACTGATAGTATTTTCTCAGGTGCTCGGAATGCCACGGGTGTTTAAGCTCTTTTCCTTCCGGAGTTTTGAGCATGTAGGTCCCTTCCCGTATAATGTGGGTGATGATGTAAGGGCCTTCCCAGTTTGGCGAGAGCTTATTTTGTTGTGCCTTCAAGTGTGTCGACTCAATTTTTCTGAGTACCCAGTCACCGACCTCAAAAGTTCTCTTTTTCACTTTGCTGTCATGGTAGGCCTTGGTTCTTTGCTTGTAATTGATCATTCTCAGTTGGGCGGTTAGCCTTTTTTCGTCAACTAGGTCTAGGTCCAGTAGTCGGTTGTACTCATTAACGACCTCGTCATAGTTGGTTACTCTGAAAGTCGGCAAGGCCATCTCGGCTGGTGCCATTGGTTTTGAACCGTAAGTCATAGCAAAGGGTGTCTCCCCAGTTGGCCCCCGAGTGGTTGTACGGACGGCCCATAAAGCTAGGGGAAGTTCGTCCAGCCACTTTCCTTGACTGCCTTCTAAATTCTTGGTGAGTGCTCTCAAGACAAGTTTGTTGGCGGCTTCGGCTTGTCCATTGCCTTGAGGATGGCTGACTGACGACTTCTTATGCTTGACTCCCAACCTATTCATCTCCTCGGTGAAAGCATCAGAGAATTGTAGGCCATTGTCTGTCACTATAGTGTGTGGCACGCCAAACCGACACCATATGTAATCATTGATGAAGTTGATGGCGTTCTCTTCAGTGATCTTTGCTAGTGGTTTCGCCTCTACCCACTTGGTGAAGTAATCGACTGCCACAATTACATATTTGTTGCTCCCTTTGGCTAATGGGAACGGTCCAATGATGTCGACTCCCCACATGTCGAATGGCCATGTCAGTATGATCAAGCTTTGTTCTACGGCAGGTACTTTGGGTAAGTCGGAGTAGCGTTGACATTTGTCACACTTCTTTACATAGGCTTGGGCATCCTCCCTTATATTTGGCCAATAATAGCCAAGTGTGATGATCTTGTTGGCAAGGGTTCTGGCCCCCGGGTGTCCCCCACAAACTCCCCCATGTACCTCGGCAAGGAGTTTCTCGGTGCTTTTTGGCGCAACACATCTAAGGAGAGGTCTAGAGAATGACCTTCTATACAGGATGACGTTCCAGACTAAGTATCTTGCCGTCTTCTTTTTGATCGATTTGGCCTCTAACTCGTCCTCAGGAAGCTTACCCTTCTCCAAGTAGTCCTTGTAGTCGTCGATCCATGTCCTTTCCTCATCATCTAAGAGAAAAATCTCCAGTCTTTCATAAGCAGGCTGGTCGGTGTAGATGATCAAGGGATCCGAGTCTTCAGCTGTTGCCATCTTTGAAAGCAGATCGGCTTCCAGGTTGTATTCTCTACCAACTTGCCGTATATCCCAGAACTCAAAGTTCTTGGTCAGGTTTAGGACGAGGTCTTTGTACTTGGTCAGCATGTGGTTTTCGGTGTTGTATTCCCCTTTAACTTGATTCACCACCAGTTAGGAGTCGCTGTATGCTACCAATCTCGTTGCACCAAAGAACTTGGCTCTTTCAAGTCCCAGGATTAGGGCTTCATATTCAGCTTGATTATTTGAGGCAGGGAACCTGAACCTGATAAAATCACGTGCAACATGCTCTCCGGTAGGGCTAGTCAAGTAGACCCCGGCGCCGCTTCTACCTTGGGTAGTTGACCCGTCGGTGTATAGGACCCAACAGTTGGGCGGTAGCTCTTCCAAGGGCTCTCTATCCATAGGGAACTTCCTTTTTCGGGTGGTAGCCGTATGTTCACTTGTGAAGGCGGTCTCGACTAAGAAATCAGCAAGCGGTTGGGCCAGAAGAGTCTTCCTCGGCTTGTAGGTTATGTCGAATTCGGTCAGTTCGATTGACCAGTTAAGTAGGCGTCCTGAGCTGTCCATCTTGTGAAGTATTTTTCTAAAAGGAGCGTTGGTGTAGACCGTGATTGGATGAGCCGAGAAGTAGCCTCGTAGTTTTCTGGCCGCAATTACCAAGGCATAAGCAATTTTTTCGGCATTGAAGTATCTGCTCTCGGTATCTGACAGTGCCTTGCTGACGTAGTAGACCGGCTTCTGGACGCCGCCTTCTTCTCTAACGAGTACAGCTGCTACGGCACGGTCGGTCGCCGCTAAGAAGACGTGCAATGTCTCTCCCATGACGGGGCTGCTAAGTAGAGGTGGAGAGCCGAGGTAGTCTTTCAGTTGTTGGAACGAGGTCGAGCACTCAGGCGTCCAAGCAAAATCCTTCGTTCCCTTCAAGGCTTTGAAGAAGGGGAGGGATTTTTCTGCTGATTTGGCGATAAACCTACCGAGTGCTGCTATTCTCCCGTTCAACCTTTGAACCTCTTTGATACAAGTTGGCTCCCTCATATCAATCAAGGCTTGGATCTTTTCTGGATTAGCCTCGATGCCTCGCTGAGAAACCATGAAACCTAGAAACTTGCCCGCGGTAACCCCGAAGACGCACTTGCTAGGGTTAAGCTTCATATCGTTAGCTTTCAAGTTGTCAATGGTCTCTTTCAGATCTGGTATATGGCTGCCGATCTTGGTCTTGATCACCATGTCATCAATGTAGGCCTCCATATTCCGGCCTATCTGAGATTTGAAGACCTTGTTCACCATCCTCTGATACGTGGCTCCTACATTCTTTAGGCCGACAGGCATCATGACGTAGCAGTATACGCCGCCTGTGGCTTGAAAAGCCGTCCTTTCTATGTCGTCCTCGGCCATTTTGACTTGATGATAGCCAGAGTAGGCGTCCAAGAAACTGAGGGTTTGATGGCCGGCAATGGAGTCTACGATCTTGTCAATCCTGGGGAGGGGATAGCTATCTTTGGGACAGGCCTTGTTCAGGTCCATAAAGTCCACGCACATCCTCCATTTGCCATTGTGCTTCTTTACCATGACGACGTTTGCAAGCCACTCGGGGTATGTTGCCTCTCTTATGATGCCGGCTTTGAGGAGTTTGTCGACCTCGATTTCAATTTCTTTTTCCTTATCGGTAGAGAAGACTCGTCTCGTCTGCTTGACCGGTTTGAAGAACTTGTCGACTTCCAGTTTGTGGAGAGCGACAGCTTCCTTTACTCCCACCATGTCATCTACTTTCCAGGCAAATACATCCAAATTGTTTTGGAGTAGGGAGATGAGCTCTTCTCGTTCTTCTTGGGAGAGTTGCTTCCCAATCTTTACTTTCTGATCTGGACAGTCTGGGTTGATGACGACCTCGTCTAACTGATCCACTGGTTTAAGTTCGGGGCCGTCTCTGAACTCTAGGGTCTCGACAATGATCTGCTTGACCTTCTCTTTGTCCTCCCCTTCCAAACTTAGGTTTTCCATGTCCAGCAGTTTCTAGATCTCGGTTTCCATATCAGTCGGCTGTGTGGCCTCCGAGCTTGGGACGACGGCGAGAGCCAAGTTGTCCGAAGCTATGTTCATCGAGATGCAGCCGAAGCCGTCTAAGCCGTAAGTAACCTCGGCCTTATTTGGGACGTCGTTGTCAAGAATAACCCACTCTTCCAGTTCATCTTCAACAGTCGCCAATATAACACCGATATGTGGCGTCGAGGTAGTAACCGTGGTTGATTTTGAAACCGTGATTCTTTTATCAGGAGTATCAATCTCCATCTTGGCCTTTGCTTTCCTGGACTTCATTACATGTTCCAAAAAATCTCTCGGTGACTCTGGGACGCACCCAATTCCAGTCGGGGTGGGGAACTTCACCCGTTGGTGAGGGAGGGAGGCAACCAAACCCAACTTTCCTTGACTGGGTGCACCTAGGATAGCATGGTAATCACTGTCTAGATCCATGACTATGAAGGTGACCGTGGCCGAGGTTTTGTGGGGATGAGTACCGACTTCCAAGAGTAAGTCGACGGTTCCTTTGGCATCGGCCTTATGATTAGTGAATCCTTCTAGCCTTCTATTATATGGGGTCAGCATTGTATCAGGAAGTTCCATCTCTTTAAAGGTGCGATAGTATAGCACATCCTTGGCCGCTCCGGAGTCTATGAGGAGCCTATCTGACTCGCAATTATCAATGCGGCCTGTGATGACCAATGGTTGTTCTCTCATTGCACGGTTTCCCGCCAACTCATTCGGAGAAAAACTGATCACTTCCTCCTTCTCATGGATCCAGGGAGGGATGTGGAAGACTTTACTTAGCTCGTAAATCTGCTCCTTGAGTTTTTTGTTTGATGGAATTTCCTCTCTGATCACGCCTATCAACCTGGCCCGAGGTGGCCTATCTACCTGATCATTGTTTTTGTCTTCCTCCTTTGGGCGTTTATTGTCCTTGTCCATGAACTGATTGAGCTTGCCTTGATCGGCCCATTTCTGTAGAATCTTCTTCAGAGCAAAACAGTTCTCGGTGTCGTGGCCGTTATCTCTGTGATAGGAGCAATACTTTGTGGTATCCCTCGGGTATTTCGGGTTGTCTTTTAGAGGCTTGGGATTGGGGAGATCCACCAGATTCATGATCTCAAAGATCGGTTTATTGAATGTCGTGAATGTCTCGGTCCCCCTGGTCCTGTTTTTGCCTTTGCCGTTTCCCCCGTTGGTCCCCTGGGACGAGTTCCCGTTATGTGACTTGTCATGATCTCGGTCTCGTTCCCTATAACCATATAACGTCTTTTTCTTCTCCTCGGCGATGGCCGTGGCGTAGCAACGTGGTACAACTCGGCTTTTGTGAGGGGCTCTCTGACCGACAATTCATAAGTTAACTGCTCTGACCTGTGACCATTCGTGAAGCATACAATTATCTCCCTGTCGGTCAGGCGTTCTTCTATTGAGTCGGAAAGGTCCCTAAATCGGTTGTAGAAGCTTAGGGTGGACTCATTTTTGCTCTGGACCATGTTGGCTAGGTCAGACAATCTTTTCTTCCTTACCCCCGCGGTAGCAAAATACTCCAAAAATTGTGATTTCAACTTGGCAAAGGAATTGATACTGCTTTTCTCAAGGTCCATGAACCAGGACCGAGCTGCCTTTGTTAAGGTGCTTGCAAAGGCCTTGCACAGCACGTCATCCTGATTGGACACTAGGGCCATGGTGGCCTCAAAGGCTTGGATGTGATCCAGAGCATCGGCGTTGCCGGAGTATTTGTCTAGATGTGGGAGCTTTAACTGTGGATTAGGTGGTGCATCCTTAATCCTCTGCGCGAAAGGGCGCATAGCATCGTAGTCATTATTGGGTTTCCTGTGCCCCTGATTCATCATCTCAATGTTGTCGAGCCTTTCTCTAAGGTCAACAATGTCCCTTGTGCTGAATGCCGAGGTATGACTGGAACTGACCATGCTTCGGTCTCTGTGTCTCCTTTCACCTTGGTTTGGTTCGAGGCGATGCCTTGAAGGAGTACGACGAGGTGGAGTGTGCCGGGGTGGATCCAACCGCGGTGGTGTGCGCCTTGGTGGATCCTGTCTGAGAGGTGAATGACGTCGGGCGTCCCCACGACGTCTTTCCTCTATAATTCCCACTCCAGGGGATTCATCTTCTTGTTCTTCCCGGCGGCGATTAATGTGGTCTCTCAGGTCTCCATCTAGATTGAGTCTTCCTAACCGTCCGTCTTGGCGACTTACACGGCTCCTGGGAGGCACATCCCGTCTACGATTTTGTAGGGGCTCCCTTCTGCTCACTCTGTCATCCGGATTTGTCCCCCTCGTTCCAGACGGCTGGAGTAGGTTAGCCAAGGAATTTTCGGGGTCAAGTTCTAACAGGGCCCGCTGTGCGTCGGCCAGCTGTTGGAGTGTGTGAACATTCTGTTGAAGCAATGTTCTCTTGTCCAATGGCAGCGGCTGTGATGGTCCTGCCCCATTGTTTCGGGATCCTGTTCGTCGGCGGCGCCCATATTGATTAACAACATTGGGGGCCGGCCCCTTTGAACGGGTATGCATTCCTCCCCCTTGCGCGGGTGCTGTAGGTGGGAGCCTCTGGTTCTGTGCAGCAGCGTTTGTGTTTTCGGGGGGCGGCGCATCCCTTGTGGTTTCTTTAGAAGGGGTGGCTTCTCGCCCGTCAACCAATTCTCCGGCCATGGTCTGGAATTATCTGGCTAAATAACTGACCAATCGATTTCCCGGCAATGGAACCAAACTGATGACGCCAAAATCTGGTTGGATTAGCCTTCGTCAAACGGTTCGGATAATCCCAGCGACAGTTCTTGATAGCCGGATCTGCACACACGAAACAAACGTAAACTACACCGGGGTTTCACCGGCGAAGGACCTCCGGTGTAAGAATAAGGATATGGTCTGTAACAAAAGAGATCAATTGACTAGATTAGAGCCAAAAGTTCATTACCCCTTTTCCTGTTGTGAGGACCTGTTTATATAGGCGTGGGTGAATGAGTCCTAGCTTGTTAGAGAAGCTAGGATGCCCGTGCTGATGTAGGACTCGCATTCCTTGGAGATAGACTCCTGATAAGGATGGATCATATCCTGTTATTTGATATAAGAGATATCTTAGTTTAGATAAGGACTCTTTAGTCTCAGAGTTGTAACATAACTCTTTAAGAGGTTTCCCAACGATAATGGGAGGTTTCTGATGTAAGTCGGCCCGTCATCTAACTCGGCTCGTCATAGAGGCCGGCTAGGGATTAGGCTTCTCGGACTCGGCCTAGGCAAGGACTGCCTGCTCGACCTTACTGATGTCGGCCTATAAACATGGGCTTCTCGTGAGTGGGCCTCTTGGTATAGGTCTGTTAGGTACGGTGGGCCTAGTGTCCGGGTTCCATCCCAAAACCAATTGGCAATGGGAGGAGTGGCCCTGGATCTTTATATAGTCAGGCTTTGGCTAGTTGATTCCCGATGTGGGATAAATGCTCCAACACGCCCCCTCAGGCGTAGCCGAACATTGGGCTTACGCATGGACATATAATTGGGTGACGTGGGGCTCGCACGTGTAAAGGGTCAGCTCTGATACCATGATAAAGTCTGAGGTTCCATCGCAAAACCAATTAGTAATGGGAGGAGTGGCCCTGGATCTTTATATAGTCAGGCTTTGGCTAGTTAATTCCCGATGAGGGATAAATGCTCCAACATACTCCTCCATCTCAAAATAATAGTAAATTAAAAAATAATTGTCTTATTCTCTTATATTTTAAGGATTTTTTGCCGTGCATTAATTACTCTAGTTATTTATAATGGCTTATCAATAACCAAATTAATTAATTTTACATTATTTTTCAAAATTAATTCAATTTAACAGCTAAGAAAGTAGGACTGTCTTTTTTTGACGGATAGAGTTGCTTTCCCCAATGTTTATTTTTTATTTTATTTTTTTTCCGTCTTCTCCTATCATTTGCTCTTTGAGAGAAAAATGTGCCTCTTTATAACCAAATCTTGGGGAATGGTAATCGGAATGGCCATTTAAGCATGAGTGTAATCTACAAAATGGAAATTCAGAGGCCTTCAATCGTTATACCTGGCTTTACCATAAAATTTATATCTTCAATGTAAATAATATCAACCATATACGAATTGGGAAATATGATTGAGGACACAAACCAAGGGACGGAGTAATATTTTTTTGTTTAAATATCCATACGATTTTATTTTAATTTTTTTCTGTAATTGTACAGACCATCCATTTTTTATTGACAAAAACTTGTGTGAGAACACTCCAACCCGTCTCATGGGTGAGACGGGTCATTTTTTGACCCATTACCCGACCCACAACCCAGCTCCAGGACCCATGGGAGGACCCTGCCACGTGGCAGCCCCTCATTGGCCCCCAAAAAAAAAAAAAAAAAAAAATTTTTTTTTTTTTTTTTTTTTTTTTTTTTTTGCTTTTTTTTAAATTTTTATATTTTTTTTTTGGTTTTTTTTCGGTTTGTGAAAAGTAATAGTTACCATCTCTTAAAGTAATAGTTACCATCTCTTAAAGTAATAGTGTTATTCCTATGTTTTCTTCGTTTGCCAAAAGTAATACTTATTATAACTAAAATGTAACAAACGTGTTATTTATATGTAATAGTATTTGTAAATAATTGTAATATATATGTATAGATATCTATTTGTTTTCAAACAATAAGTTACAATGGGGTCAAATTTATCATGATACATGTAAAAGTATTACATTATCTATAGAAATCTGTTACAATTTCGTCAATCAAAGTGTTACATTTACTTGTATAAACTTACTATTACATTCATATACATAAGTTATTACTTTTCAAATGGGTAAAAACGAGCTTTTGTTTTTTTAAAACAAGTATTACGTTTACTTATGAACAATGTTACTTTAAGAGATGGTAACTATTATTTTTTGCTAAACCACTGAAAAGCCGGAAAAAAAAAACTCAAAAAAAACTCAAAAAAAAAAAAATATATATTTTTTTTTTCGGCCAATGGTGGGTTGCCACGTGGCGGGTTCGGCCCATGGGTCATGGGGCGACCCATCTCATGCATGAGACGGATCCCCTTGTTCTCATGGGAGACCACCTCTTTTTTATTTAATTTATGTACATCATTGCACAGACCATACGTTTTGAAGTTAATCTCTTCCTATTATTTAAAAGTCTATTTATTTTTAATTTCTGTATATCATTGCATGGATAAACTAGAGATTTGGTGAAACTAAATAAAATGCTAAAATTGAAATGTAAACATCCTAAATGAAACAGAAATCTACAGAGTCAGATTCTACCCCCATTACCCTAGTAATCTTTCACATTATGCTTCTAAAATGAATAGATATACCCTCACCTTCATACTATGCTTATTTTTGCTCCTCTGTCGAGCAGATTCACCTTGACATTATATGTTTCTTCGCCAAAATGTAAAAACAATTTGAAATTATAAATATAAAATTAAAGTGTAATGAATATGATTAGGTTTTATGAAAAACGTGTTTTACCTTAAGGATAAGGATGGGAAAAACGTGTTTTTCAAAGGCGCTGCCGCTTATTCTTAAAAACAGGCGGTGGCATTTTCGTAAACACTCGCAAGCATCGTAAATGTCCCGTGTTAATATTTACAAAAATCCAGTCATTCAAACTGGCGTTTATAAACATGAAATTGTCACTTTTCTTAAGTGTCAGTGGTAGTGTTAAAAATTGTCAGTCATTACACTGGCACTAATCAACATTGCCACTGCACTTATGGTTGTGTTAAGAAGTGCCAGTGTACAATGGCTGGCAATTTCTAACACTAACACTGACACTTACGAACAACTTCCTGTTTATTACAAAAGTGCCACTGCGCCATTTTTAAAAAGGCATTTTACGCTAAATTAGCGTAAAACATGTTATTTCCCAGTTTTTCATAATGAATGTTGAGAAATTTCAAGAAATTAAGTAATTATTACATTAAGAAATCATCTATAAAAATAAATTCAAAAATATTTTATAGTTTAGAATTGATTTTATCATTCTGTATTGCACATTGAAGAAAAAAAAAAATCACAAGTAAGTTGAGCTATTTTCCTGTTTAATCTCTCTTTTATTTTTATTTTTGGTTTAATCTCTCTTACCAATCGGTTGTTTTTGTTTGATCTAGTTGATCTATCATTTGATTTCGCTGTTTTAATCAGTGTGTATGTTTCCAGTTATAGATCTATATATCTTTTCGAGATCTTGTTTTCAATGTGTTCCATTTACAATTGATCTACTACTCCATCCGTCCCAGAGTAAGAGTCCTACTTTCCATTTTGGTACGTCCCAAAGTAAGAGTCATATTCTTAAAATGGCAAAGAATCTTTACTATTCACTCCACTCATTCTCTCTCCTATTTTACTTTTATACTCACAACACCCATCAATTCACTATTCTCTCTCACTAATTATATCTCCTACTTTACTTTTACACTCACAACATTTACATCACTTCCAATATTTATTAATAAGCGTGCAAATTGTTAGAGACATTATCCCACATTGGGAATTAACAAGCCATGTCTTGACTATATAGAGATCCTGGGCTACTCCTCCCATTGCCAATTGGTTTTGGGATGGAACCTCAGACTTTATCATGGTATCAGAGCTGGCCCGTTACACGTGCGGGCCCAACGGCCCACGATGTTGCTCCGCGTCACCCGTAACAAGTCCACGTTGTAAGCCTTTGGCAAAGCCCGGCTACACGTGAGGGGGCGTGTTAGAGACATTATCCCACATCGGGAATTAACAAGCCATGCCTTGACTATATAGAGATCCTGGGCTACTCCTCCCATTGCCAATTGGTTTTGGGATGGAACCTCAGACTTTATCACAAATAAGGGGTAGGACTCTTACTCCGGGACGGAGGGAGTATCTATTTTGGGTTTGTTGTTTTTAATCAATGCTTCCATTTGCAGTTGATCAATCCTTTCTACCTGTTGTTATTAATCAGTGTTTACTCGCTCTTTTGAGGTAACAAAAATATTTAATCAAATTTTGTTTTTGAACCCAATCATTAATCAATTTATTTCCTACACTAAGTAGTACGATCAGTTGGATATATGGAATGGATGCATTTGAAACCCTAGCCCTTGATACAGTGGAAATTGTGATATGTGCTAATTTATACTTCCTACTCCCTAGGTGGTTTGGAACTGAAGGAGTACATCAGTAGATGTCTACGTTTGTTTCGCAATCTGACTTTTGTTTTCTTGTATATGTCTGTCTATAGTGTTGGGTCATGGGGCTATTGACAAGAACGGAAACTCCTAACACGATGGTGAAAGGGGATGGTCGTTGTTCAGAGCATTTCAAAAAAGGCTCTATGAAAAACCTTACCCGACTTCAGCCTTTGCGCCTTTTTGTAATCCCCATAAAGCCAGTGCTTCTGATTACGCTTCAAAGTCTCAACACATTTCTCAACCTCCTTCAAAAGCTTGAGCATGGGGCCGGAGATGTAGACGGCTGTTGTGGTGATAATGGTGGTAGCTTGAGAAGTTTCTAGATGCTTCTTATCTCTATTGTCAAGCTGAGAAACTGCCTGATGAGAAGAAACTTCCGGATAAGCAGGAGGAGAGACGATTTGCAAGTTTCTAGGTTACTTTTAGTTATCTTAATGAGAATTTAAAAATTGGTATTGATAGTATTTATAATGGTATGACAATACAAGTTATAACCTAAATTATTGCTCAAAATTCATTTGTAATAACAATTTAAAAAGAGAGACTAACTTTCCGGAACAGATGGAGTATGTAATATCGCCCCTGTCTCCTCAAGATCTGCTTCTACACCCTTTTGGGATGCCAATTTCTCTTCCTCAATCATGCTTTCTGAAGGCAGGTCCCTCAAATTATCCCCCACAGCCTTCTCACTAAGCAAGATGCTAGACGGAGGTTTGGAAGGAGGACCACTGCCAATGTCCAGTTTCTTCTTGATGATCGTTGTTTATGGCATTTCATAATTCATCTATAGATACCCATCTCGCAGTGTATTTTGTTAGGACTTTTACTTCTTTTGAATCAATAATCAACGGTTGTCTATGGCTTTTCTGAGTCATTTTTTCATTTAATCTTAACATAGACAATCATATAGTATATTTTTTCTTAGCAGCAACACACACCCATGTAACAGTGCAAACATGATCAAACACATCGCAAACCAAGGACGCAATATATATGTCAACAGACGATATGAGAAATACTTTGAGCCTCAAAGATATCTGTGTCCTGCCCGAACCGAAACGTCAAAATATTTCAACTAATGATCAAATTATTTTATGAGGTAGCGGAAGCAAGTATATTTGGGTGACACTATTGGCAATAGCCACTTTTGTTTTTTTCCAGAAATTTACATGTGTTATTTTTGAAATAACTAAGGTTGCTATTGCTTGTGAAATATATAAGGGGTAATTGTCGATAACAACTTCAAAGTGCAAAAACATTGATGTCGCAAATGACAATAGGGACTTCTCAAGACCAAGCACATTTTGTTAAATGCATTTTCAACTATTGACATTGTGGGATATACTTTTGCCCAAAGTGAAATTTTGATGGGAAAAAGAAATCCTTGATTGATGGTCTTTCCATGATAAGTAGTATGTAACCTCAACTAAACAAAGTATTCAATCTTTCAAGTAAAATCAATTAATTACTTTTTGTTTCGGATTCTATCTTAAGGAGCTCTTGAAAACTAATTTTATTTTTTTCAATCACTACTCGTTCTTCCAAACACTAAAAACACAACAATATTTCATAGATTATGTCTTAATACCATATTTACTTGTAGAACGTATTACCAATTCAATTAGTTACCAAACAAACGAATTTCCATTTTAATGTGATAAGGTATAGCTAGTTAAAACAATGTCTTCCCCACGTAGGTAAGAGGAGGTCTCCTGTGCAACGGTTGTACCGTGCGACAGGAGCCTACCTTCTTCTTTTCTTTTCTTTTTTTCTTTTTTTTGCTGAGATTTTTTTTTTTTTTTTGCCACCCCCAACCTTTTTTTCCTCCCAACAAAAGTAACACTTATTATAACGAAATGTAACATTTATTCTTTTCAAATGTAACATTTTTTTTTTCAAAATATACCACAATTTTGCTGCAATAGATTAAAGATAACATAAAGATTGCCAACTAAACTAATGTCACACTTTTTATAAAGGAATGTAACACTCTTTTTTTCAAATGTAACACTTTTTTTTTTCAAAAATAATATAAGATTGACAAACTAAACTAATGTTACATTTTATAAAAAATGAATGTAATATTTTTTTCCCTCAATTGTTAAAAGGCCCTGTTTAACTAAATGAGCAGATTAATTAAAACTTGGACAGCTAACTGTTTGAGGTTAGCTGTTGAGAAATAATAAATAAAATAAATGTGCGCTGAATATAAATGAATAAATAAATGAAAGGACAAAGTGTAGTGTGTGTGTAAGTGTATGGACAAGAGTGTACACAGTATTTTTAAAGTGGTTCAGAGGCAAAACACTTCTCTTACATCCACCCCCACTGTTAGAACAGTGAGATCAATCCACTATAATATTCTTTTCAATAAGAGTTACAAGAATTGATAAGGTAAGTTCCCTTGAACCCCCTCTAATTAATTGACACTTCAATTAAGGTTGCTTATTTCAAAGCGAGAAAAGAAAAAGAAAAATAATCACAAGTGTGTTTACAAATGAAAGTAGCTTGGCTGTTAGCTGGCTGGATGTGGGTTGTAACTGAGTGCAAAATGGCACAATATTTACAGGGGTCTATGCAAATATTCAAGACTGCAGAGTGTGAATGCAGTAAGGCTACAAAGGATTGTAAGGGTTTAAAGATTGTAAAAGGGGTGTGTAAAGGTTAACTTGACAACATGCCAGTATACTCCTTTATATAAGGGTTAGCATATAGCCGTTGGGGGACAAGGGTACAAGAATAGCAGTTTGGGGAACAAGGAGGTACAGAGGATTAATGGTTTGTCTTTGACTTTGACTGAATGTTTATTATTCATCTGTATACAGGTTGTCAAGGAAGTGGAGGGTGTATTCACACTTGATCAAGCTTTAATATAAGTTATTCCAATGATTGGTAACATTGGAATAATCATTCTTCAAGGATCTGATGACATGGAGTCAGCTGTTGATGAAGACCATTCTCAGCTGTTGAGGCAGTAGAGCTTAGCTGTTGGGCTTGTAAGCCATTAGCTGTTGAAGCTTGTTTGTATTTAGCATCTTGATAATTCATTTGAGGTGGAGGGAGACTGTAATAGGTAGTTCTTCAGTTTGTTAGATGTATAGATGATAGGTAGATCATGTAATGACTTGACTGTTGGCTTGAATGGAAGCAGGACAGCTTAGCTGTTGAGCTTTGTCTTGGGTTGCCTGTGCTTAGGTCTTTGTATACATCATATAATCAACTGGGTTTGATTATTTATTTATCAAAACATATTTACTATGATTAATTGTGAGTTAAACATAGTGAGGTACTAACAATTGTAACAGATTATATTCTTAAATGTAACATTATATCTGAAAATGTAACAATTTTTTATTGAGAAAGTAACAATTGAAATGCAAACCCGATTATATATATGAATTTTTACTCTTTTTTTAAAGAAGAAAAGTAACATTTACTAAATAAAAATGTTACATTCATCTATATAAAAAATTATAAACATATATTCACTTTGTTACACTTCAAATATTACTTTTTTTAACCACAAAAACTATCAAAACAATTTTTATTTTTTTTTGTAGAATTGCTGTTACATTTGACTGTAAAAAGTGTTACTTTTTGAATATGAAACTGTTACTTTTATTAGAACATAGTGTACATCACAGCTGACAAAGCAACTCAAATTTTTTGTGTGTAAAAAAATATGTTTTTTTAAAAAAAAAATCAAACCATATCATGACCTATGTAGTTTTATTCGTCTCGTCGAGACGAAAACAACGGTATTTTTAATTATTTTTTTTTTTGAGTTATAAATCACAAGATATAGCATTTTAAAGTTATTGGGGTTTTTTTTTGGAAGGACACGTGTCACGATCTGGGAAGTGGGAGGGCTGGATCCAACGGTCGGATGTAGCACAGCAAGTGGCTGCGAGAAGAAGCGGAACATTCCTTGGGTTGCCGCACCATGCGGCCGATGCATATGAGAATTCGTCCGTAGGTAATCGTAAAGTCTAATAGACTATATATCGAAAATAAGTCTTTATAGAGAGTCTAAGATCAAGTTTTAGGGATAACTATGGGAAAACAATTTTGAGTGATGTGGCAACCAATGAATGGAGTCAAGATTTTTCCTTAAAAAGGACCATTCCGTTTCTAGACTAATCTATTTTAATTAGTACATACCTTCCATTTATAATTTAATTTCTTTCTAATATTGTGCAGGATCAATGCTAGGGGAACGAAATAAAGTCACAAAACCTTGCTCACAAAATGAGGTGACGATATTGGTTGCATCGATAATGGACCCACCACACTTTAATTAAAAACATCATATAACATCATTATACCTAAGATTTTGTGAGCAAGTTTTTGTGACTTTTTTGTGCTCCTAGTATTAGTCATTGTGCAGACCATCCGTTTTTGAGTTGGTCTCTTGTAAAACTCGTTTTTCCTAAAGGTTAGGAAAAATGTGTTTTTTTCAAAATCATCTTGCAGTCCTCAACACACTAACTGGACATTCGTAACACAGCAACTGGACATCCTAAACATTGTCACTGGCTATCTATTTAAACTTCTGTTCCTCTAAAAAAAATCAAAAATAAAACTTCTGATTATCACTTTCAAAGGTTCTGGCTTTTACTTTCAAATGTTCTGGCTATCAATCTCATATCCAGACGGCTTTATATTGATATCCAGAAGGATTTATATTGATATCCAACACCCTTCTGACTATCACTTTCAAAGGTTCTGGCTATCAATCTCATATCCAGAAGGCTTTATATTGATATTCAGAACCCTTCTGGCTATCACTTTCAAAGGTTTCTGGCTATCAATATCATATCCAGAAGGTTTTATAATTATATCCAGAACCGTTGAGAAGTTCTGATTATTTACAAAAATGCCACCGCATTTTTTTAAAACACGTTTTTTCTAAGCATTTGGAAAAATACGTTTTTTTCCAAGATTTTGCGTCGGTTTTTACGTTAATCTCTTCCTATTATTGCATGAATCATCCCATTTTAATTTTAATAGTTTTCTATTGTTGTACAAATCATCTATTTTTAATCCAGTTTGTTTCTAAATTTGGTAGAACTAAAAGAAATTCTAAATTTGATAGAACTAAAATAAATTCCAAATTTGAAAGCTAGACTAGTCTATAAAAACCTAGAGTCATTCCACCCCCATCCTCGTCATTATACTTCCAATGTGTGAATAGACATGCTCTACCCTCACACTATGCTTATTCTTGCACTACCGCCAAACATATTTACACCTTCACATTATGATTCCTCTCCAACATGCAAGAATGGTTATTGATTTAGTTACTTACTTTGGTGCAGCAAATAGTCCTAAATTGGTGGTGAAGTTCATGCATGGTCGTTGTTCAAAGGATATCAATATATCTGTCGTTCTATCGACATTCTTAAATGATGGTATGTTGACTACACAAACAAGAACAACAAAAAAATATTCCAACAAAAAAACATAGAAAATGATCTCCAATTGAAAACTGTAAGCCTCTAAACTAATCTTGATAGCTCCATCTCCATCCCCATCCCCACTTAAGGGAGTTCTTATATTTACTATGTATTTTTACTTATTCTTACATTATCAATTACCGTCTGTGGTAGATGATACCAAGGCAAAAGTCCCAGTGGAAGTAGTCACATCCGTATTGAAGAGAGTACATCAATCGATAGAAGAAGAAGAATGGCGAGGGAAGAAGAAGTAATGGCTTTAGAGAAGGCAGAAGATGCATAACAAGCTTTTATTGCATCAGATAAGAAGAGTTTTCGTCCAACTGTTATGTGCCGTTCTAATCTCTCCCCTAGATTCTATATAGTAATACTTAATTAATATCTTAATTTTCTCAAATAATAGTTGGGTGAATGACCAAAGTGTAGAACATACATCGTTTGTTACAATCACTGCAATGTACTACCTAGTGAGAGTTCAGTAAAATGTACTTTATAACATGGTTGCTTGTAATATGGTTTCCTGTAATGTAATGTATTATTGATGATTCAAACGATGTTAATAAAAACTAACATAAATGAAAACATGACTTCCTCGTCACGACATAAAAGAAGACTAACACCTATTAACTACACAATTTGTACATTTAAGGCAGTGTCTAGGATTAGAGTCCTAGCTATCAGATTGGAATTAGAGCTCATGTATTTCAGAATTTAAGAAAATTTTTCTTGAATTTAAATACTTGGTTTTTGTTTCTGTCTAGTCCCAAACATGCCACAATGCATTTTGGTCCGCATGCATGTTGGGTTATTTTTGGCTTCTATAGTGCAGTTGATATATTAGATTCTGCACATCGCACATTCAGTTTCTGACATGATCTGATTTGTTGCGTTGAACATGTTCATTGTGTATATGTGGGGTGATGACTCTCATTGAGCTGCAAATATTCGTTGTTGAGCTTAATGTTTGCCTTCTTAAAGTCACGTTGTTGAGATTTTGAATATGAATACTTGTTATTTATAAGATGCTATATAAGATCTTGGATTCAGAGCTACATATTGTGCTTAGAATTAGTTGCTTTCATCTACACGTTTATATTCTACTCATCTGCTCTCTTTTCTTCATGCATTATGATGGAATGTGTTTAGGAAAGCCTCGCTATGTTGAGAAGATCGATTACAATTATGGGTGCTAGAGCTAGCAGCTCTACGTGTAAGGCGTGCATATTTATTTTTCATGCCACTGTTTAAGAGCTTGCTTAAGGCCATATAAATACTTTACAAGTTTGCACACTTTTCTTTCATAACAGGTAAAATGAAGCCTTCGGGTTGTTCCATATATATTTCTTCATTTAAGACTCCATTAAGAAAAGCAGTTTTCACATCCATTTGAAGAATAGTAAAACCATGAATAGAAGCCAATGCAAGAAGAACACGAATGGTAGATATGCGAGCAACAGGAGCATAAGTGTCAAAATAATCTATCCCTCCCTTTTGAGTAAAGCCTTTAGCTACTAATCTAGCTTTGAATTTATCAATGGTGCCATCAACCTTCATTTTCTTTTTGAATATCCATTTACAACCAATTAGTTTGAACCAGGAGGCAAGTTGACAAACCCAAGTATTGTTGCCTATTATAGAATCCATTTCATCATTAATGGCTTCTTTCCAAAAGGCAGCATCTTGTGATTTCATAGCTTCCTCAAATGTTTGAGGGTCAGCCTCAATACTTAGTGATATTGAGGGTTAAAAGCATTCTGAATTTCTATCACCTTCTACCAAATATATAATAAAATCTGGTCCAAAGGACTTTTCAGTTCTTATTCGCTTACTTCTCCTAGGTTCAGTTTCTGGAGGATCTATAGGTTTATGTTTTTGGGAAGATTCAATCATCTTTCCACCGTCATCATTGTGTCTAGGAATTGTTTTGAATCTTTCTTCATAAAAGATAGCATCCCTAGATTCAACGATAGTATTTATTCCAATTGATTCATTTGGTTCAATAACCATAAACCTATATCCTTTGCTACCACCAAACATATTCACACCTTCACATTATGATTCCTCTTCAAAATGCAAGAATAGTTATTGATTTAGTTACTTACTTTGCTGCAGCAAATAGTCCTAAATTGGTGGTGAAGTTCATGCATGGTCGTTGTTCAAAGTATATCAATATATATGTCGTTCTATTGACATTCTTAAATGATGGTATGTTGACTGCGCAAACAAGAACTGTTAGAACATGGATTGCATAACAAGTCATTATTCATTTTCATGCATAAAATCATACTTATAATGCTAATATAAAGTGTAGTGAATTAAAATAATGTGTAGAATTTCTGGATGTAATATTACCTATTTTTGATGGGAAAAATGGTAATTTCACATCACTTAAGTTGAAAGGGTCTAGTCCTTAAATGAAGTGCCTATTTGTTTTACATATAGAGGGTTCTCCATCAGCCCTAGAAACATACTACATCATTCATTACTCTCTCAATATTCTCTTCATTAAGTGTTAAATTAGACAAGAGTAAAGGCACAATCATTTAGAAGAACTCCGTCCCCTACTTTGTTCTTCATCTTTCTCCCTAAAGACAACTTCATGGATTCAACAGGTATACGCTTCCGCCTTCATCTCCATCTCTAACTTATTCCAGAATTGAGTTATGGCATTCATGGGATTAAGATTGTTTCAGCAATTGGTATCAGACCCGCTCATATTCTGGTTTAGGTTTGAGTTCTTTTGAAAGCTTTAATGTTTTGTTTTGATTCATTTTTTTGTTGAATCATCAAGTTACGATGTTATTTAGAGGCTTTATTCATTACTAGAGTGCTTATATTCATCATCTAATAAGGTTTTAAGAAAAGGTTTGAAGTTTTGTTCAATGAACACAATGGTTCAAGCATGATTATCCCTAAATAGCATAGTTGTATGTAATGCATGACTATGTAGATCTAATTGCTTGATCACATTGTTTTAAAAACAAGATTATCCCTAAATAGCATGGTTATACATTGTATAATGTATATCCATGTGGATCTACTTGTTGTTCATGCATTTGGGAAAAGTTGGGAAAAAATTCAGAAGTGCAGAAAATTGCTCTGCACGGCCGAGTCTTTGGATATGCTCGGCCGTGCACCATCAGAACATGAAACGGTGCTACCTGGAAACAGGTGGTCCGGCCGGGTATAATGGTTGGTCCGGTCGTACCTTTAGGCCTGGTCCGGTCGGGTAGTGTGTGTGGTCCGGTCGGACCTCAAAGTATTGCACGGCCGAGTATTGTATGTTGCACGGCCGTGCACTAATGCGCCAAAAATAAATGCTTCTGTAAGTAGATGCACGGCCGTGCTATTCTCTATGCTCGGCCATCCAAACACTGTTTACAGGTTTTGAGATTTTCATAAATAATGCACATTTTGTTTCCCTTTTAAGCAAAACATATTTTTTTCAAACCATAAATTTGTGATTAATTATATGCTTAAACAAATTTATTCATTTTTTAAATAATATTATCGCCAAAGTGATTCACGTTATTTAAATCCAAAATTGTTAAAGTGTTGAATATATAACTTGATATGTGAATGACATGAATTTTCCAAAGAAGATCTTGTTATTTGACTAAACTTATACATTCATGTGGTAACGAATGAGATGAACATTAAGTTGTCTTGTTAGATACTTAAGTCGGCCCAAAAGAAGATTAAGTATTTAATTAAGATGTGGTTCAAATAATTTGTTATCTAAGGCAATCATTTATGAATCAACTCGCAATCTAAAGATTAGTTTTGATGTCATGTTGATTGTCTTATTGATAGATTTCATTGATATAATTAATCATTTATTCATTATGTAGTTACTTATACATGTTTTGTATTCATTCTTGTTCTTGAAATTCCAACAGATTTACTTAATGCTTCATCTATAACTGCTGCGATGAGTACCGTACCGATGCTAAATGGGACTAACTTTAAAACTTGGAAAAACAAAATAACAATGATCTTAGGATGTATGGACATAGACCTCGCATTAAAGGAACCGTTTCCTCTTCCTCTCACTGATCAAAGCACTCTAGAAGATCGCTTAAGTGCTGAGAAGTGGAAACGCTCCAACCGTGTGAGCCTAATGATCATGAAGAATGTTGTCCAGGAGACCTTTTTGAACACTGTCTCCGAGATGTTGATGCTAAAACTTTTCTCGAGACCCTTGAGGAACGCTTTGCAAAAAGAGAAAAGTCGGAAACAAGTTCTTCCTTGAGGAAGATTGTTTCCATGAAGTACAAGGGGATCGGGAACTTAAGGGAGTATATTTTGGAAATGCTTCACCTATCGACAAAACTAAAATTACTTAAGTTAGAGATATCGGAAGATCTTCTCGTGCATTTGGTTTTGATCTCTCTTCCTCCTCAGTTTGGTCAATTTAAGGTGACCTATAATTGTCAAAAAGACAAGTGGAATATTAATGAATTAAATTCACATGTGACACAAGAGGAAGATAGGTTAAAGCAATTTAAAACCGAAAGTGCTCATTTGGCATCTACCTCTTCTCATGGGACAAAGAGAAGAGGGAAGGAAATTGCGGTTGCAAGTAATAAGAAGCCTAAGGGATCATCTGATGATCAGAAAGTTAAGAAATGCTTCTTTTGCAAGGACCTCACTCACATGAAGTACGACTGCCCTAAGTATCACGCTTGGCGTGCTAAGAAAGGTATGTCATTTGGTCTTGTTTGTACTGAGGGTAATTTGGTTTCAATTCCTAAATATACATGGTGGTTGGATTCTGGTGCAACAACTCACATAAGTATATCTATGCAGGGTTGCCTGAATTACCGAAAACCTAGTGAAGATGAGAGATTCATCTATATGGGAGCTGGGAATCCGGTTGAAGTTATAGGCATAGGGACCTTTAGATTATTTTTAAGTACTGGGTATTATTTTGTATTAAATAATACATTTATTGTACCGTCATTTAGACAGAATTTAATATCCATCACAGTATTGGACAAGGAAGGTTATTCTTGTTCATTTGGAAATAATAAATGTAATCTTTATTTTAATTCCAATGTTGTTGGTACAAGTACTTTGTCATGTAATGATAATCTTTATTTACTTGACAATGTTCAAACAATAAATGAGTCCCATAATAATGAAACCAAAAGTAGAAAGCGAAAGTTATCAAGTGAAAATTCTTATACCTTATGGCATAGGCGTTTGGGTCATATCTCCAAAAGGAGAATTGATAAGCTTGTGTCAGAAGGAATCTTAAACAAACTTGATATTTCGGAAAGGGCAAATTGCATTTTAGGCCCCAAAGTTTGGAGGGGTGTTCCTATGATGGGCTCTAAAGTATTTTAGTTAGCACCATGAGTCCCACGATTAGTCTCATTAGAGATGCTACTAGTCATATTGGTAGATATGCTTCAATTCAAAACAAATGGCTTCGATTTTGCAAGAGCAAATGTGTGAAGGAAAGACGATTTGCTCCCGATGTGTCGCATAGGTGGAATTCCACCTATAGAATGTTGTCTCAATCTATGGATTACAAGGATGAAGTTTGTGCATTTTTGACTAGTATAAACTCTCGGGAGCCAATATTTCCATTTTAATGGGATGCTTGTTCCAATGTGTTGGAAATTTTGAAGGTGTTCAAAGATGCTACCGTTGAGTTGTCGCGTATATATTACCCCACTTCAAATGTTGTTTTGGATCATTGCATAAATGTTGCAATGGTTTTTAGTGAATTTTGGGATAATCCTCAAGCGGGTGTTGCTATAAAGCGAATGAGGGAGAAATGGGAAAATTATTTTAAAGAAATACCAACCTTTTTTTGGTAGCTAAAGTTTTTTATCCAAGAATTCGATTTAACGGTTTAGAAGATACGTTAAGATTATATTATGATAATTTGTATCATGATCAAGGTGAAGGGGCTTACTATGATGCAATTGGTAGTATTAAAAAAGGGATTGAAAAGGATTTAAGTACTCTTTACAAGGAATATCAAACCACTTCCGATACTCAAAGTGGTGTTGATCCTATTAGAAGTGGTGGTGGAGTAGAAAAATGTATGTTGGAGATTCTTATAGGGCGGAAATTCGGGATCAAGAAGAAAAATGGTCTAGTGATGAAGAGCTAACTCCATCCTCCTCTCCACCTCGCACTCCAGTGCACAAGACCCAACATTGTTTGACTAGTCATCTTCGGCCACGACTGCCCACTTCGCTTGGAACAACTTATGGTGAGCTCTGTCTTGTACCGGGCAACTACTGAAAGGGGATTTTTGAGCAAACGAGCTTGAAACGAAATACAATGGCCAACATAGGCCAGCCTTCATCTTCTCTGTCCACGTTAACTTAATAGAAACAGGAATAGCAAAAGCCTTCTCATTTTTCTTTCTTATTGAGAGACAAAGTATGTACTAGTCTCCATCAGCTTTTCCTTATAAAATATGGTGCTTTTATGGCGATAGTGGAACAAAAAATCAAAGAGCCAGTACTGGCCACGCTAAATGGTGCAAGCATCCCACACTCACACTTGGATTAACATTTGGAATCACTACTTCATCAAAACAAAGAGATCATCTCTCCACTATTTGTATATCCCTCTGTTCGCACAGCCAACAACTCAACATTGGGGTCTTAATCATATTTCACTAGTCTCAGACAAAAATCAATTCATAAGTAGCTGAAGGAGCTCTATACTGGGGGTCGGTCCAAGCTACGACTCTCTCTCTCTCTCTCTCCCGGTTAACTATGCTGTCAACCAGCTTGTTGAATCACATGGATTCAAGAACAAGTTGACTCAACCAGCTCTCATGAAAATCACCACCTCATAGTAATATCGTAATTGATAGAAGCATGCTAAGTCAAAAGGGATCTTAGGTCACGACAACAAGCAATTTCCAAGAGCCTTGTCTTGAACAAGCAAAGTTAAGTCTTTCCCTAGCAAGCAATCTTGGTTAAGTCTTGCCCTGGCAAGCAACACATCTCATTTTTTCACAAGCTCAGCCTTGCCCTAGAAAGTGTTCATTGGTTAAGTCTTGAACCGAGCAAGCAACACACGCCTCGTTTTTACAAGCTCAGCCTTGCCCTAGCAAGTGTTCATTGGTTAAGTTTTACACCAAGCAAGCCACACGCGCCTCATTTTCACGAGCTCAACCTTGCCCTAGCAAGTGTTCATTGGTTAAGTCTTTCACCAAGTATGCAACACGCGCCTCGTTTTCATGAGCTAAGCCTTGCCCTAGCAAGCAATCTTGGTTAAGTCTTGCCCTAGCAAGCAACACACCTCGTTTTCACGAGCTAAGCCTTGCCCTAGCAAGCAATCTTAGTTAAGTCTTGCCCTAGCAAGCAACACACCTCATTTTCACGAGATAAATCTTTCCCTATCAAGCAACACACCTTGTTTTAATGAACTAAGCCCTGCCCTAGCAAGCAATATTGGTTAAGTCTTGCCCAAGCAAGCAATCCACCTCGTTTTAATGAGCTGTCTTGCATGAGTAAGCAACCCGCCTCATTTTCACGAGCCAATTCTGGAACAAACAATCTTACTTTGTCCCTATAAAAGAGGAACGACCTGGACGACGTTTATCACCAGGCAAACCCTTATACTTTCCAATGCTTTTGACTCTCACTTCGTTCGACTCAGACGCAGGGGGCCACTAAAAGGAATAATCCGGGAGCGGCTATTGGGCTTGCCCAGTTCAAAACTAATGGGCCATCATAGGCCCTTTTTAGAAAAAAATCACGTTCGTCTCTACAGGCTCACCTTGGAACACCATACTTTTCAGCTTGTCACTGAGCCCAGACTCGTTAGTGAGCTCAGCTCTCGCGTCAGCTCTCAGCTCTCGCCTTAGCCCTCAGCTCTCGCTTCAGCTCTCAGCTCTCGCCTCAGCTCTCAGCTCTCGCCTTAGCTCTCACCTCTCAGCTCTCTGAGCTCAGCTCTACAGCTCTTCTGACTATAGACACTAGGACATCATCGCCACATCTATTTGGAACCTTCCACACTAAGGGAAGCCCAGCCCATTAGAGAAACTAGCCCATAAGACTCTTTGACCTACCACTATAAATAGGGGACTAAAACCCTAAATTCAGGTCTGGTCTCTCCCCCTAACTTTCTCTCTTTCCTTTCCAAGTTTTCTCTCAAGAACATCTAACTTATTCTCACGCCTGAAGGCCTTCGCCGGTGAAGCCCCGGCTAATCTCACGTGCGTTCATCTCTTTCAGGCTTAGCAAGACGCTCCAGATATCCAACCTCGGATCCGGCACATTGATCACATTTTATGCACGATCACATCTTTTATTCCTTCTGTGTTACATCATTTATTATTCAGAGCCGAACCAGGGAATTCTCTAGGTTGAGGCATTTTGTTATCAATTTTTATTTTAATTTATTCCAAAAAAAAATGGTTGATTTTTTGTGGTCCTTTTCTGAATCTTCGAGTGATGAGCTTTTTGTTGATTGGTCCAAACCCCCTATATTTGATGAATGTCATTGTGAAATCTGTCAAAAGATGATATCCTGTTCCGTTAGTGTGACAGCTGTTGACCCTGAATTTCCAAAAACTCACTCTATGTGGACGTTTGAATCTTTGTATTTGCATCACCGTTATGAGGATCCGTTTGACCACAAACGGAGGCATTCTTTTCAAGTTACATAAAAAAAATTATTGCTCCAAGAGTTTATTGTGTTGCATTGGACGGATTGGATGGACATTATTACGCAAGTTAGCAAATTTCACATTCGTCGAGGATTTAAAGATTATCATGTTCTTATGTCAAGGGTCAACGGAAGGAAAATCATGTTACATGCTCTCTTTATGCTGCTACAAATTCAAGTGCAAACAGTTTCAAATTCGAGGACGAATTTTTTGAAGCCAAGGAGAATGATGGAGATAAGAAAATGAATAGTTTTATTTTGATTATTTTAGGTATTTTCGGATTTCATATTTAGTAGGTAATATTTTCATGATTAGAAGTAGATTTAAGGTTTATTTTGTTATTTTAGATTTCCATTAGGTTACCATATAGGTTAGAATTGTTTTTAGTAGTGTTTGACTTGATTTACAAGTCTTAGGAGTGCTATAAATATAGATTAAAGAGGAAGTCTTGTGTGAGACGGTCTCACACATGAGACGGATCTTGACAAGAGAGGAAATGGGCTTGCCCCGCCCCACCCATAGGGGGGCAAACCATTTAATCTCTCAAGGAGATCCGTCTCACGTGTGAGACCGTCTCATACAAGTCTTTGTCTAGATTAAAATGTAATTCCAAAAGTTAGTTTATTCATGAATAAAATTTGATTGAGCGTTGCTCTTTTCTTAAATCCGAAAGTCTGAGTTTTCCTCATTTCGTCCAACTCTTCGTATTTGATTAAATTATGCGATTGTTGAAGATCGATCACTAGTATTGATTAAATTCTACTAGGGTTGATTCCTATCAAGTCTTCCACTACGTCAATTTTTTAATTGATGTAAATTGTACTCACTATTAGATCAATGCAAGTTCTATCTCTACGTATGTTAAAGTTTAAGGTCAAGGTCATTGTTCATTGCATTTCTAGGCGGCCCTGCGTGTTTGAATGTTTATATTATCTTTGGAGATATCTAATCAAAACAGAGAAAGTATTTTATTTTATTTTATTTTCATCTATGTAGCCTCTTTTTCTCTCTTTTGTCCATCAGTCTAGCTATTTAGGTCTTCTGCTTGACCTAAATCTTTGCATTTTGCCTAATTGTTCCCCATGTTTATCTCATCTTTGGTCTTCTCCTATGGTTTGCTCTTTGAGAATAATTGTCTCTCTCGTTATAACCAATTGCATATCTTGGAGAAAGGAGATTGTAATGGCCATCTAAGCTGGAGTGGTCTCTGCGAAATGGAAATTCAGAGGCTCTCAAGTGTGGTGATATGGTTATGCATGTCTTCACCATAAAATTTCTATCTTCAAAGTAAATAATAGTAACCATATACCAATTGGGAAATTTGAGTGTTGACGCAACCAAGGGACGGAGCAATGTTTTTGTTTAAATATACATCTGATTTTATTTAATTTACTTCTAAAATTGTATAGACCATCCATTTTCTATTTAATTTCTTTCAATTCTTTCACAGACCATACGTTTTATAAGTTAATCTCTTCCTTTTATTGAATTTACTATCCCTTTTCAATTTAATAGTTTTCTAATATTGTATGGCATCTTCCATTTATGATTTGATATTTTTTCTGTTCTTTTGGATAAACTAGAGATTTGGTAAAACTAAAAGAAATTCTAAATTTGAAATGAAGACACACTATAAAAAACCTAGAGAGTCACATTCTACCACCCACCCACCCCATAATCTTTCACATTATGCTTCTAAAAATGAATAGATATGCCCTCACCTTCGTACTATGCTTCTTTTTGCTCTGCCGCCAAGCGGATTCACCTTCATGTATGTTTTTTGGGCAAAATGCAAGTGAGTTAGATTTTCTTTTTGTTTCCATTTTGACAGTTTATAATTCGATTATTGCTGCACTTTGTTTGATAGATTTGCTCTCTAAATTTTCTTAACATTTCCTCCACCGTATACATGAAGATCTTTCTGATTTATTTATTGTTTGTGCAGAAATTGTCCTGAAATGATTGTGAAGAGCATGCATGGTCGTTGTTCGAAGTATATCAATATATTAGCTTGTATCCCAGAAACAAAATGCTCCTAAATTTCCTTTATCCATTGCTTTAGTACTTCGAGTTGTTGGGATCTACTATCAGCTTTCACAGAATAAAAGTGAAATAATTAGCCCCTTGTTATAACAATCAACGGCCTCCCCAATGGATATTTGGCCATGAAGCTCTGAATAAAACTTATGAACATAAATGTTTTTTCCGGATCCTGGAGCATGGGCGAGGATGCAACCACTAGGACTCTCCGTCACCAAGTTACTAACAAGAAAATTAAAGCCCTCCGCTTGATGGGGCTTCATTTGCTTCTTGTGCCTAGGATGAGCATTTATTTCAGCAAAAGAGTTGTACAAATAGGGATGATCGTTGTTTATGGCATTTCATATGTAGATACCCCTCGCGCAATGTAATATTTAAAAGAATTTTACTAATTGCTAAGAGTTCATCTTTATTCTGAGTCTTTTTCTTTATGTTCACAGTGACACCAACAATCATATGTTTTTTCTCTCGGCAATAACACCCATCTAATAATCCAACAGGACCCATGGATTGCAAACTAAACACACAAAATGTTAACATATGTCAATTTAACGATTGAGAATTAATGTTTTAAAGTATTTGGTGAATAACATACTACTCCAAGTAAATATATTACCTCTGTCCTATAATGATAGTCTCACTTTTTTAGGTGTTAATTTGAATGAACTTTGACCAATAGTTTAAGGTTAATATAATTATCCTAATATATAGCTTATCATTAACCAGATTTTGATTTTTATTAGGATAATAAAATTAAATTTAAATTATTTTTCCAAACTTAATTCAATTTAACAGCTAAAAAAGTGGGACTACCTTTTTTGGACGGACAAAATTGCATTTCTTCATTGTTTCCTTTGATTTGAGCTAGTTGTTTTGATTTATGCTATTTAAAGTCTTTGATTTTAAATCTCAATTTAAAATCCCTTAATTTGACAAAAAATAGGGTTTTCACTATTTCATAATAAAAAACCTTTTTTTTTCTTTTTTATATAAATTATTTTGATTTCTAAACAAAATATACAGTATGTTAATCTTAAATTTGTGAAAGAAATCTAGATTCATGGCCTTATATGTCTGATAGTGAGTGTTGGGATCGCTCACCAACAAGAGAATCCAAAATAACACACGCACACAATCGAAGACAAAACACACAAAATTTTCGTGGTTCGTCTTAAAGCCTATTCCACCCAATAAGAGTAACATTGGTTTTCTTATGAGGTACTCTATTAAGAATATGACAAGCAATTAAAAGAGCTTCACTCCAAAAACTATCATTAAGACCCGAATGAAAAAGCATATAGCATTAACCATTTCTTCTAATGTTCTATTTTTCCTTTCGGCGATTCCATTTTGTTGAGGGGTATAAGCTATACTAGTCTCATGAATAATTCCTACAGATTCACAATAGGCAGGAAAGTGAAATTCTCCTCCTCGATCAGACCTAACATTTTAATATGGGCATCACAAAAAAATCCCACTTCGGTCTTATATACCATAAATTTATCAAGAACTTCATCTTTACTATGAAGCAAATAAACGTAACAAAATCTAGAGTAATCATCAATAAATGTTACAAAATATTTATTTCCACGCCGATTATTCAGTAATTTATCGTATGGGTGAAGACTCCAAATCCCCACGTCTCTCGTTTTCCCATTCATTGTTTCAGAAACGTTGACTCATAATGGGGACTCTAGTTCGACAATACGCTCAGTCTTTTTAGAGGATTGTCAAATGCACCCCTTCATGCTTTAATAAAATGTACTGCACGATATAGTAAAGCATGAAGAAGGGTATATTCAGTAATAAGTTAGTGTGTAACATCTCTCTTAAGATAAGTATTATTATTTTTTATTTTTTATTTTAATAAAAAGTCCATATATATATATATATATATATATATATATATATATATATATATATATATATATATATATAGTAAAAGAGAGTAAAATGCCATTCATAGAGTGCGCCACGTGGATTTATGACGTGGAATTCCACGTGGCGCAATATTGAAACATCTTACTCATTTTAGGATGTTAAGATCATTCAAAATTCAAATCCCAAAATTCAAAATTTGAAACTTTAACCATCAATAATTAAATATAATATTATAAAGAGAGGGGCTAATGCCACTACACATTTTGCTTATCTACTACACAATTTATAAATTGACCAAATTACCCTTTGATATATAATAAGGCAATGAAGCATTTTATCATATACCAAAAATAGTATTTTACTTGCTAAGTAAAGAAACATAACATATTCTTTAATCAGGAGTTCGCCAGATAATTTCAAAGTAAACATGGGGGTTCTTCATAATTCAAATCGAACAAAACAAATACGAATAAAATTATGCAGTATACAAAAACTGCAATATTCACCGGAAGGAAGCCAATTTTAATTTAGATGTGAGAAATTTAAAGGACTTTAGATGTGAGAAATTTTAATAGTAAAAATGTAATAATATTGTTTCTAATTTTTTTTTTTTACCTATTTTAAAAACAAATCTCAATTATTAATTTTATTTTACTAATTTACTATGTCCGTTGAGTATCGACGGGTCACAAACTCGTAACTTTTAAAAGAAGGCCCCAATGAATATTGGCTTTATCTCACGTGATAAAGGTGTTGTATTAAAATAGATTACTCCCTCTATCTCATACCAATGGAGACTTTTAGTCAAACTAACTTGAATTTTGACTAACATTTATGCTAAATTATTAATCTCTATATTAATTAAAAAAATTACTAAATTAGCATTATCAATAACTATTTTTAACTTTTTATGGAGATTAATTATTTAGCATAAAATGTTAGTCAAAGTTCAAGTAGGTTTGATAAAAAATGCCCATTGGTGTGGGACGGAGGGAGTATATTATAAGAAACTCCATAATTTAGTCAAAAAATTATCTCTAATTTGGATTTATTTATTTATTTTCGAAAGGAATTTAGATTTGTTTATTTTGACATTTCACAAAAAGGAATAAAATAACACTCACTTCGGATTAGTCAGGTTATGCCATCTAGTAATTGATGCCACTAAATTGGAAAACTTGGTGGCACTATAAAAAAAAAGACTCTATTTTATAATTTAGTGGCACCATCTTCTAGTGTCATTTTATTAAATGTCATTCATATGTACTTCATAATGTCATTTCAAGTAAATGACACAACAAGTTTAATTTATAGTGTCATTTTCATACTAAATGACACTAATTGGGCATCGAATAATGCCACTATAAATAGAATGACACTATAAATGTTTTTGGTGTCACTTAATAATGTAATGTTAGTAACTTGATGTCACTAATTTGCCTTTTTCTTGTAGTGGTGATAGACGAGATGAGGAAATTGTATTGATATAGTACAAACAAGTCTAGAATAATGATGTGGGTATTGTGGAGTTTAGCTGACGTGGTTCATAGGGATTGGTTTTTGTAAATGTCACTATTTACTGTGACACATTACCAAACATTTTCTCCTAATTAAATATACCGATAAAATTATCTATATATAAATAAGGTTGAAATGCATAGTGCACTTTCCATCCAAAACTTGCACTTAGACAACATGTTGACTAGGCACATTAGCCCAATTTTAATTGTCAAAAATACCCCTAGCAGCAATATTAGTAACCAAAAATAGTTAATAAGTTCAATAATTGTATTTTAGGAAATTGTGAACAATAATCAATACCCTTATACAAAGAAATGCTTTCTTAACCAATTTACCCTTACACTCATTAATGCATTAGTTTAAATCCTTGCCACATTAATTCATGTTCTTATTTTAAAACAACCTCATTAGATTAGCATTCTCCCTTTCATGATATTTCATCTATTTTCAGCTTTAAAAAAATAAAAAAAAATAAAGTATGTTTCAATGTGAAGTATCTCAAATCATTTAGCCTCAGTTTGGTTGCAGTTCTAGTTTAGTACTCCCTCAGTTGCATAATGATCTTCTCATATTTTTTTTCATTATTACGAATGAACTGAAAGCTCTACTTAGACAAAGATGGGTTGATCAATCATTTTTGGTTGATTTGATTATCTTAATGAAATCTAAAACTTTTTATTGATATTATTATTGATGGTGTATAAATTACAAGTTTTAGGTTTTTATTGCTATTTTTATATCAACTTATAATTATTGCTCAAAGTTCATTAGTTGGTATTAAAGTAAAGCCTATCATTCACATATAATTTTAGGGAATTATGAGAATAGAGGCTTTAAAACATGTTAATGGTCCGTTCAAAAATAATAATATGTAAATGATTGTGATACTAATTGGCTAGATGAATCGAATATTACATAGGTTTTCCTGCCCAAAATGATTGTGTTTGAAATTAAGGTATCGTATTTATATTTATTAAAGGGAAAATCACTAAAATATGCAACGTATCGGGTGTTAAAAGTCAATTAATGCAACGTAGTGCTTACTTTTGAAAATAGACAACGTATTTGCTTATTGTGTATCAAATAATGCAACGTAATAACTTTTTAGCCTCTACTACGTTGCATTAATTGATACAACGTACTTCAAGTACGTTTGTCAAATTGTTCGAATTTTGCATTATTTGATACAACTACTTCAAGTACGTTTCACAATGTAAGAATTCGCTACTACGTTGCATTAATTGATATAAATCGGACACTACGTTGCATAAATTGGTTGTTTGCCCATTTATTAAATGTGTTTCTCCCTTACATTATTGTTTTGAATCATAAAATGAGACAGATAGAGTAAATATGTTACATTGTTTAGGATACAAAATCACGTTAGCCTGAACATTAAATTGATATGATGATAATTTTTTGTTGAAGTAAGTGTCTTCAAAATTACATTTTCTAAAATTATTTTCTACTATAAGACTTTCTTTATTTTTTTAGTTGATTTATCAATTTTTTTGTTCATGCGCACGGGTGTTGTACTAGTTACACTTAGGATTTTATGAGCAAAATTTTATGATTGTTTTGTTCCCCTAGTTTTACTCGTAATAATAAGATGAAATTAACCCTTTCTTTTTACTCCTATTTTTCCCAAACAATTCCGTTTATCTCCCTCTCTATAAAAGGGTAGTGCGGCTGCCCTCATTTCTCGTACCCTAAAATTTTAACCTACGCAAAGAAATGTTGTCAGAGCGGCGAGGAAAACATTGATGCGCCGCCTTCGCCTCGTGAAGCTTTTGTTGGGGCGGCCACCGAGCAGATGCAGATCATCCCAATTACAAGTAAGTTGAGCTATTTTTCCCCAAGCAACTCCGTTTAATCTCTCTCTCTCTCTTTTTGTTTTTGATTTTGCTTAATCTTTTAGCAATCGATTGTTTTTGTCTGATCTAATTGATCTATCATTTGGATTCGTTGTTCTTCATTAGATCTTCCATTTACAGTTGATCTATTCTTTTGATCTGTTGCTTTTAATCAATGTTTCCCTATATACATGATCTATTTTTTTTTATTTTTTTTTTAATCAGTTTTACCATTTACAGTTTATATAAGTATGATTTAATTTTGCTAGGGTAGTTTACTCACTCTTTTTGAGCGAATTAAAGTCTTTCAATCAATTTATCTGATTTTTGTTTTTTGGTTGTGTGTATAGTGTTCGGTTATGGTTCTATTGACAAGAATGGAAGCTCTTAGCATGGAGGTGAAAGGGGATGGTCGTTGTTCAGAGCATTTCAGAAAAGATTTCATGGCTTTTACTGTTGTGGATACCAGCTTGAGTAATGGAAAACCGTACGAGTTGAGAGATTTAAAAGACTTGCATGAGAAAGTTTCAAGAAAGTTGACCTTGTTAAGCCAATCTGGGGAATATCTGACAGTGAATGGGAATGTGCTTATACAATGCCCGTGGAACAAGATAACGAGACTGTCAAGAAGTTAACGAGGTCAAGATCAGAGATGGGGATTTTTGTTAAAAGGAAAGATCTTGAAGCAGAAACCTCATCAGATCATGGCAATGGGTCCAAGAACCTCAATGCTGGTAATGCCCATATTGCCCCTGTTAGGAAACGGCGTAAGAGATTGACTGCTTGTAGCAAGCAAGCATCTATTCGAGTTATGGTCAAGCAAGTACACTAACAGTAAGCAGCCATCCATACTTTACTCGGAAGCATCTTTATAGAGGGTTGCCCAACTCTTATATATCTCCAAACATTAATCAGAAACCTGCTACTCAAATCAGTTTTTTTCGGTATATTTCTTCTTGATGATCGTTGTTTATGGCATTTCATATATACATACCCATCTAGCTATGTAATTTGTTAGGACTTTTACTTCTTTTGAATCAACAGTCAATGATTGTGTTGGATTTTCATCTTTATGCATTTATTCTGAGACATGTTTTCATTAATCTTAACACAGAAAATCATATGTTTTTTTCTTAGCAGCAACACCCCTGTACCATCCCATGATAAATGTTTTGAGACCCTTTAAGATATATGGTCCTGCCCGATCCGAAACTTGAAAGTATTTCAAGTGATCATCAAATGATTTTCTCACGTAGCGGAAGCAATTATATATCAAACACTGTCGAACCGCGAGCGACAACGGTGATTGACTTTCAATTTTTGTTGATTCAAAAAATACCGAAAACGGGTTATCGTCTCAATATTATAAATATTATAAAACAACAAAAAATCCCTCTCCTAAAACCCTAAAACATAGTACTTATAAGCTCCAAAACCATATAATGAAAATAAACCTAAATAAGCAAAAACTATGAAAAGTCTAAAAACTGACATAAACTTCGGAGGCCCGAATTTAGGGTCGTTCTTTTAGGATTTTTAAAATGTACATCAAAGGGTAAAGCGCCATAGTTTTTAAGATCTCAGAGTTCCCTCCGATTTGATATGACATGTGGATGACCTGAAGTCAATAGTTACTCTCAATTTCGCGCACGGACTCTGAAAAAGTCCCAAAATTATATTGCTTTGGTGTCCACATCGAGTCCAGATCTCCTGTACTACTTTGTGTGCCACTCACTGTGCCACAAGTAATCCAGCCGTTAATATATTTGAATAATATTAATAAAATGTTAATCTTAAAAACTGTGAGCCGTTGGATTACTTGTGGCACACATCGTGGTACAGGAGATCTGGACTCGTCCACATTATAATGTTTATCCAGGGTGCTTCATCTAGTAGTTATAGCAATAATTATGAATTAAATGTTTTGTTGATTTATATACTTTGTCTAGTTGTAAAGTACACTTGGTACATAATAATGATATGTGATCGATATAGTATATATGGGTAAATATAAAGTTACAAAAAAGTGCCACAAAATGTGGCTTACAAAATGATGTGTCAAAATTCCATTTGTGCCCATAGCATTGCTCAGTATATATAACCTAATGACAAACATGATGAATTTTTTAAATTTAAAATTCACTTTTTTTAAGTGAACTTTAGAGAGAATTATTAAGATTCTAGAGTGAGAGAAAAGGAGAAAAAACATGAAACTATCCTCGGCATCAAAACAAAACAATCAAAGTTATCCGCGCGCTAGGGATAGAGAGAGAGATGAGAGTGATGGATCGTCAAAACAGAATGGTCTTACAATTCCCAAATAATGAAATAATCAACTAAAGAGTCTAGACTAATAATAATCAAAAGCAATCTAAAAAAGTCTTTGGACAACTTCTAAATGCTCCACAAACTGAAACATCCATCTTATTTATTACCTGGAATAAAAAGAGAATGAAAGGGTGAGCGAACAAATGCCCAGTAAGATCATACAGCGCCATTAATTAGTAATCTCAGAAAATAAAGGATCTTAGGGGAAATATCCAAAATTAAAGGCTTAGTGGTGACAACAATCCTAAACTACAAGGGCGGGTACTTGTAATTGCAATTGTAGTTGTTTAAGGTCTGGGAATCAACCTTCCCCATCCCTGTCTAGTGTCCCCCCATTCTTTTTCTTTTCTAACACCTAAAAGAAACACTTGTACTACATACTGTCTTTATTCAATTCCTCTATACATATAACCCATATTAAGAATTCATTTGTTCTCTATGCATATGCATTATATTAATGCTTTTAGTCAGACTACTTAACTTTAATTAGGAAGTGTATTAGTTAGGATCATCTTCATTTAGGTAAATTTTAAGAAGTTGACCATATATTGATTATAAGTGTTTCATTCGATTGCTAGATTTTGGGAAGCAGTCTTAGGCGCGCTTGTCCGTCTACAAGAGTACTTTTTCAGTGCAATTAAGGTAAGGGATTACGTTCCGTTTGTCTTCTTCGTTATTTGCATTGGCCCTCCGTTCTGTTTTTAATGAAAAATTGGTATACCTTTATGGCGGGTATATTTTTGAAAATGAACTCCGTTCCTTAACTCGTACGTCATTTGAACCTTCTTAGATATCATGTAACAAACTTATTGGTTACATGAGAATCATCGTAGTGATTGATTTTGACCAAAGAGTTGTATCGCATGGTACTTTATTTGAAACGATTTTGATATTGATTTAGTCGTACCGAGTGGCACTGTATTTGAAATTAAAATTGATAATTGGTTTGACTATACCAGTGGATACCTTTTGAGATTTTGATATGATCACTAAGTTGAACGGTACTAGTCACGAGTGAATACATGATACCTGTCGCGGGTGTATACGCGATACCTGTCGCGGGTGATACGCGACACATGTCACGGGTGTATACGTGATACCTGTCATGGGTGTATACATGGCAGTGTCTTTGTGACACTTTTATTTCGATAAGAATTTGATTAATGTTTATCCGTATATACCTTTTGAGTTGGAATTGACGGAATTGTTCAGAATCCTATCGAATTGGTCTTTGACTGTTTGTGTGATCAAAACGTTTTTGAAAATATACGAACCTATGATTTTGAAGCCATGAGATTTTGATTTATTTGAAAAGGGTTTTCTTTTTATATGTTGATATAAAACTCCCTTTCGTTTTGTAAATGATTTTTGAGCTTTCTTTGTGGTCACCCATTCTTAGAAACCGAAGGGGCGCCGTATGATCTTATTGTGCATTTGTTCGCTCACCCTTTCATTCTGTTTTTATTCCAGGTAATAAATAAGATGGAAGTTTCAGTTTGTGGAACATTTAGAAGTTGTTCAAATACTTTTTTAGATTGCTTTTGATTATTATTAGTCTAGACTCTTTAGTTGATTATTTCATTATTTGGGAATTGTACGACTGTATTGTTTTATTGGGTTTTAGATGTCATCTTTTGAAAATGCTATAATGAATGGATTTGATTAGTTTTACTAATATCCTATGGTTTTGTTTTGTAAATGGGGACGTGGCCGGACTGTGGGCCCATAAGGTTTGGGTCCGGGTTTCGGGGCGTTACATTCTGTGTTGTTGATTTGCGTTCATTATTATATGCTATCTCTTGGGTCTGATTTACTAACAAGTAGTAGTAGTAGTAGTAACCATATACCAATTGGGAATTTTGAGTGATGACGCAACCAAGGGATGGAGTAATGTTTTTGTTTAAATATACATCCGATTTCGTTTAATCTGCTTCTATAATTGTGCAGACCATCCATTTTCTATTTAGGCCTCGCTTGTTTCGCGTAAATAACTTCCGGAAAATGTTTTCCCCATTTTCCGGTATTTGTTACGCATCGGAAAATGAGGAAAATATTTTCCGGAAAATGGTTTTCGCTCTTTTCTAAGTAAAATGACTTACGGATTTTTATTAAGTAAATCATTTTCCGGAAGATGTTAACTCTCTCACTCACACCCAACTCTCAATAAAACCCCACCCTACCCACTACACCTCTAACACCACCCTCTTCATCCATCCTATCCACCACCCCCAACTACCCCACCACCTACCCCACCACCCACCCTACCCCACCAAAAAAAATCTATTCACTCATAATAAAAAAATGAATATCTCAACCACCCCCAACTACCCCAGCACCCACCCCACCCCACCCACCCCTCAAAAAAAAAAAAAAAAACTTCTTTTCACTCATATTAAAAAAAGAATGAACATCTCCACCACCCCCAACTACCCCACCACCCCACAAAAAAAAAAACTTCTTCACTCTTTAAAAAAATGAAGATCTCCACCACCCCAACTACCCCAGCACCCCACCCTACCCCACCCACCCCCCCCCTCCCACAAAAAAAAAAAATCTTCTTTTCACTCATATTAAAAAAAAAAAATGAACACCTCCACCCCCCCCCCCAACTACCCTACTACCCCCACCCTACCTCCCACCACCCCACCCACCCACTTCCCACCCCCCCTCCCTTAAAAAAATCAATAAAAACCTAGAGAGTCACATTCTACCACCCACCCACCCCATAATCTTTCACATTATGCTTCCAAAATAAATAGATATGCCCTCACCTTTTTTTGTGCTCCGCCGCCAAGCAGATTCACATTCAAGTATGTGTTTTTGGCAAAATGCAAGTGAGTTAGATTTTCCTTCTATTTCCATTTTGATAACTTTGTTTGATAGATATTCTCTCTAAATTTTCTTATCATTTCCTCAACTCTATACAAGAAGATCTTAATGATTTATTTATTGTTTGTGCAGAAATTGTCCTGAAATGATTGTGAAGAGCATGCATGGTCGTTGTTCGAAGTATATCAATATATCAGCTTGTATCCCATAAACAAAATGCTCCTAAATTTCCTTTACCCATTTTTTAGTACTTCAAGTTGTTGGGATCTACTATCAGCTTTCACAGAATAAAAGTTAAATAAGTAGCCCCTTGTGATAACAATCAACGGCATCCCCAATGGATATTTGGCCATGAAGCTCTGAATAAAACTTATGAGCATAAATGTTTTTCCGGATCCTGGAGCATGGACGAGGATGCAACCACTAGGATTCTTCGTCACCAAGTTACTAACAAGATGTTAGAGCAAAATATATAAAAGAACGATGATCAACGAAATAATCAATCACAAACACAAGAATTTACGTGGTTCACCAACTTGGCTACGTCCACGGGCGGAGGGAGAATATATTACTTTCGATGAACAATTACAAAAGACAATCTATCTAATTTAGTTGCACGAATTATTTAGGCAAATAATTCCGTCAACCTAAATCCTAGATCTCTACTTGTAACTCTCAAAGATGACAGACTAAATCATATGCTAGGGGAGGGGTTAGTATTTATAGGCATAAATACTAGAAACCCAAAAGGAAGAGGAAACATATTTCTTGTGCACAAAGTAAATCTAATCTAATTAGGAATCTACTTTCCTAATTCTAAAATTAATTTGGGACAGAAAGAGTCCAAAACTAATTAAACCCTCAATAACCAAAACATGGCCAGAATGCACGTCACTCATTCCCTTGTTCATTTTGATTTCCAAAAGTCAACGGCACACTTTTGCCAAACACTCCAAGTCCCCTGCCTTGTAATACTCGGCCCAACCTTGGCGTGCAAAACAAACTGATTTTTAGGCCTTTACCTTAAGCGCTCGCCATACTATCTTCGTCCCAAAATTACAATACTTGTTACGGACATATCCTTAACCAAAATACCATTTGATTCAAAGGCATATTCCCAACAATCTCCACCTTGACTTTGAATCTCCCCGAGCCATAATTCATATCCACGAACCGACCCCAACTCCACCTTGAATTGAATCCTCCGCTTTTGAATATATCTCTCCACCTCCGCCACCGCCTTTGTCTTTGTCAAGACACCATATTTGTTCACCCAAGAACAACCATGTTTACTTAGTCAAGTAAACCATCTTCTCAACTTGTGCAATGAATTTCTAAAACCACTAGAACCTCCACCACAACATTGACCACCATAAGCATCTGCACAAACGGAAACTGCACATGAACTGCACGACTGGCGATGTCTGCACGAACCGCTACAAAACTCCACTAACATGTGCTCTTACTTATCTTGAATCTTCGACCTCTCCATAACGCCGATGAGAGCCAAGAAACTAGCATTGATGTCTCAGAAAGCCTTCTAGACCATCAACATAGTGTTTCGCCGAACACTTAAGACCGTACACCTCTAGAATTGAAGTACCCCCTTTTCCGACTGAACTTTGTGTATCTACTTCTAGTACTTCGAATAGACTACACCTTAAATCCATAGATTGTACCTTGTCTCGATTACCTTCTCAATCCCAATCCAATGATGAGCTTCGAACTAGTTCAGAGAGCTTCGAACCCACTCATTTAAAGGCGAATAGAATGTAATATTGTGCTTTACATCAAGCACCCTTTGTCACGCAGGACAACCTTGCTCCTCCCAAGCAACCGGACGATATGCTAAGCCTAGCATTCCTTAGTGCCTCTAGACCACCTATCTAGAGCACCGCCCCTTCCGGGCGACTAACAATTTTTTGTGCTTGGCGAGTTCATTCGGCACTTGAAATCGCCCACCGAGATGAATTGTATCAACTCCTTCTGCGGATAGTCATCTTGTAGCTCAGGATCGTCTGCCCATCTACTACCCTTGGTAAAAATAGGCTCCACCTTCTCCTCAACTATCTCGCATTGCTCCACCTTTGGATCTAGAAGCCACTCATCACCGCGCCATGAGCCTTCTTCCACTATTAGAGCATAATCACTGTCACTACCTCCCGCAGCAACATCCGCCTCATCTTGACTAAGATCTTCTTCTTGCTTCTTTCTTGGACATTCATTCTTCCAATGCCCCTTCCTTCCGCAGAACCTACAAACATCCTCAGGTTTCGGACCTTTCTTGCTAGAAGATTTTTGAACATTCTTCTTCTTGCTTGATCCTTTTCTGCCCTCTGCAGCTAACCCTGCAGGTTGACAGTCTCTCTCTCCTCCGCTTACCTTTCGTCGCAGTTCTCTTGTCTTGAGCGAAGCCTTCACGTCCTCAAGAGCTATTGTTTCTTTACCATGCAAACACGAATCCACAAAGTGTTCATATGATAAAGGTAGGGACATAAGAAGCATCAATGCAGCATCCTCGTCCTCAATCTTGGCATCTATATTACGCAAATCATGTAATATAGAAGTAAACCTATCTAGATGGTCATCTATAGGCGTACCTTCCACCATTCGGAGCGTAAATAGCTTTTGCTTTAAATAGAGCTTGTTGGTCAATGTCTTAGTCAAGAACATGTCTTCCAACAACCACCACAAAGCACCACCAGAATCGAAATCTGGTATGTTGACTAGAACTTCATCATCCAAACCTCTAATGATTTTTGAATGAGCCCTCTCATCTAGATCCACCAAATCTGCCGCTTCCTTCTCTGCTGCTTTCTTCTTCTCCGCATCCGATACTCCAGCCGGAGTATTACCCGTAGAGACGGCCTTTCCGTTAGAATCATTCGATCCTTTATCGCCATAGCCACCGGGACCCACAATACCTTATCTCTCAACAGAGCCTTCATCTTTACTTGCCATAAAGTAAAGCTATTCTTCCCATTGAACTTGTCGATTGATGATTCAGATCCTTGACCCATCTTCTTCTTTGTCTGCAGCGGAAATCCCAAGATCTCTAACCAACCAAGCTCTGGTGCCACTTGTTAGAGCAAAATATATAAAAGAACGATGATCAACGAAATAATCAATCACAAACACAAGAATTTACGTGGTTCACCAACTTGGCTACGTCCACGGGCGGAGGGAGAATATATTACTTTCGATGAACAATTACAAAAGACAATCTATCTAATTTAGTTGCACGAATTATTTAGGAAAATAATTCCGTCAACCTAAATCCTAGATCTCTACTTGTAACTCTCAAAGATGACAGACTAAATCATATGCTAGGGGAGGGGTTAGTATTTATAGGCATAAATACTAGAAACCCAAAAGGAAGAGGAAACATATTTCTTGTGCACAAAGTAAATCTAATCTAATTAGGAATCTACTTTCCTAATTCTAAAAACTCTTTGTACTAAAATAGGAGTACTAATTAATTTGTGACAGAAAGAGTCCAAAACTAATTAAACCCTCAATAACCAAAACATGGCCAGCATGCACGTCACTCATTCCCTTGTTCATTTTGATTTCCAAAAGTCAACGGCACACTTTTGCCAAACACTCCAAGTCCCCTGCCTTGTAATATTCGGCCCAACCTTGGCGTGCAAAACAAACTGATTTTTAGACCTTTGCCTTAAGCGCTCGCCATACTATCTTCGTCCCAAAATTACAATACTTGTTACGGACATATCCTTAACCAAAATACCATTTGATTCAAAGGAATATTCCCAACAATCTCCACCTTGACTTTTAATCTCCCCGAGCCATAATTCATATCCACGAACTGACCCCAACTCCACCTTGAATTGAATCCTCCGCTTCTGAATATATCTCTCCACCTCCGCCACCGCCTTTGTCTTTGTCAAGACACCATATTTGTTCACCCAAGAACAACCATGTTTACTTAGTCAAGTAAACCATCTTCTCAACTTGTGCAATGAATTTCTAAAACCACTAGAACCTCCACCACAACATTGACCACCATAAGCATCTGCACAAACAGAAATTGCACATGAACTGCACGACTGGCGATGTCTGCATGAACCGCTACAAAACTCCACTAACATGTGCTCTTACTTATCTTGAATCTTCGACCTCTCCATAACGCCGATGAAAGCCAAGAAACTAGCATTGATGTCTCAGAAAGCCTTCTAGACCATCAACATAGTGTTTCGCCGAACACTTGAGACCGTACACCTCTAGAATTGAAGTACCCCCTTTTCCGAATGAACTTTGTGTATCTACTTCTAGTACTTCGAATAGACTACACCTTAAATCCATAGATTGTACCTTGTCTCGATTACCTTCTCAATCCCAATCCAATGATGAGCTTCGAACTAGTTCAGAGAGCTTCGAACCCACTCATTTAAAGGCGAATAGAATGTAATATTGTGCTTTACATCAAGCACCCTTTGTCACGCCGGACAACCTTGCTCCTCCCAAGAAACCGGACGATATGCTAAGCCTAGCATTCCTTAGTGCCTCTAGACCACCTATCTAGAGCACCACCCCTTCCGGGCGACTAACAATTTTTCATGCTTGGCAAGTTCATTCGGCACTTGAAATCGCCCACCGAGATGAATTGTATCAACTCCTTCTGCGGATAGTCATCTTGTAGCTCAGGATCGTCTGCCCATCTACTACCCTTGGTAAAAATAGGCTCCACCTTCTCCTCAACTATATCGCATTGCTCCACCTTTGGATCTAGAAGCCACTCATCACCGCGCCATGAGCCTTCTTCCACTATTAGAGCATAATCACTGTCACCACCTCCCACAGCAACATCCGCCTCATCTTGACTAAGATCTTCTTCTTGCTTCTTGCTTGATCCTTTTCTGCTCTCTGCAGCTAACCCTGCAGGTTGACTGTCTGTCTCTCCTCTGCTTACCTTTCGTCGCAGTTCTCTTGTCTTGAGCGAAGCCTTCACGTCCTCAAGAGCTATTGTTTCTTTACCATGCAAACACGAATCCATAAAGTGTTCATATGATAAAGGTAGGGACACAAGAAGCATCAATGCAGCATCCTCTGTAGCGACCCCAAAACCCGTTTCTATTTATTTTATAATTTTGGGATTTTTATTTGACTTATATGTGCATTTTTATGTGTTGCATCATATTTTATGATTTGCATATCATACTTGATTATTTATGTTATTTACTTAGTTAGTAAAAATAATGATTAAAGGAGTTAAATGATTAAGTTAAAACTTTAGGGTCCTAGTTGAAAATGTAAGTTTAGGGGCTAAAGTGTTAAAAAGGAATCTTGGGTGACCAAATTGTAAAAAATGGAAAAGATATTTAAGGAAACTTTTCCTTCCCTTCTTCCTTCACTGTGTAGATTTCTCTGCAACTTTCTACGTTTCATCAGTTAGGGTTAGGAGAAAAGGTAAGTTCGACCCATTTCGATTTAATTCTTTTTATTTACTTACCCGTTTTAAAAACTAATTATATAAAAATGATCAGGGCATCGAGTAGGTCATTTCTAGCCGAACAAAACTTATTTCAGCGATACTTTTTCCGGAACTAAGTAAGTTACTAATTCCCCTTTAAATGTTAAAATAGTCATATATGCTATATATGATACTCCTACTGGTTAATTTTGTGTTTTGGGTAATATTTGCTATACTTGTAATTTTGGGACAAAGGGAGTATATGGAAATTGTTTTAGCTGAGTATGGGATTGGTTTGGACTCAAATTGAACTTTAATGAAAGTTACTTAAGTTGTGTAGCATATATGTGTTATACTTGTGGGACGGAAGGAGTAAAAATGAACTAAGGAAGAATCTGGGATTTGGCCCAAATATAGGAGGAGGCGCGCGCACCATATATAATGAGGCGCACGCATCCATTGTCACCAACTTAGGCAAAAATTGACTGGAGTGGGAGGCGTGCACATCCTCTTTGGATGAGGCGCGCGCACCCTTAAGTGAACCAAAATTAGTGAGGTTCTGGTCCTGGGAGGCGCGCGCACCCTATGGGGTGAGGCGTCCGCATCCCCCCTGTTTCCAAGGTTTGATAGTTTGTGTTATATGGGGTATAAGAGGACAAGTGTGTATGTGATCCTTGGGGTGGCTTATGACTTAAACATGAATGTGTATGACTTTCATGTCGTTGATGGAAAAGATTTGGTTGTGACTAAATGTCCTTATTATGGACTCTTCATGAGAAATCTTTCGTGTGCATCTTGTGATGTTTTGGCTTAATTCCTTCTTGGATTAAATGCCCCGGGTTGTGTTTAGCAAGTATTCATTACTGTGCTTCTTGTTAAAAGTCCAGCTGGTCTTGTTGTGGAGTCAGCCAATGGAAGAATTATAGTGGTACAGGTAAGTCCACTATAAGGTTTTCCATTGGAGCTTGTGAGTCAGGCGGTGGGAGAATTATAGTGGCACACAAGCCAAGTTCACTATAAGATGTCCACTGTGCCTTCTAGTTTCCCCAGTCCAGATTGGCCTTGGATGGGATGAATTGCTCCCTTTGGTGAGTATTTGGGTTATGACTTTGTGTCATATTTCCCTCTCTGGTTACTTGGTTCTATTGGTTATGATTTGGTTTTCGGGATCCCGACGGCTTTAGCTATTTATGCTGCTCAGATGGTTTTCTCTGATGGGTTTCTCAGTTGGTATTCTCATCAGTTATTGTTATTGGTTAAACCTTGGCTTTGGTATCCACCGGAGTGTGGGCAATGTGATATAAGTGATATATGAGTTGATGTTATATGCTATATGCTTACTTGTTGATATTGTTTCTTTATGATCATCATATCAGCATGTAACGTAGTTGCATTTTAGTAGCTTACTGAGATTTATTCTCACCCTTTATTTGTTTACTGTTTTAGATAAAGGCGGGTCCAGGGAATAGGACACTTGGCACGGGAGGACGTTCGTTTGGTAAGAGTTGGGGACTTGTTTTGTTGAAGGTTACATTATGTAAATGTAAACCCTTTGGGTAGAATACCCGTACTTTCTTATGGTTCCATCTATTTTGGTAAAGGTTGATGTATGTATATTTTTTTAAAAGTTTGTAAGCCTTCGGGGCTAAGTACTTCCGCTGTGAAAGTGTTTGTAAAAGTTTGTTTCAAGTTAAGTGAAGTCTTTGAACTTCAAGTGTGTTTTGGTGCCACTTTTTAAAAGGACATTTCGAAAAATTTTCTAAAAGAGTTTTATAACGTCTTCCATTCGTGTCCCGAGCGTGGGGCCAAGTAGGACCACGGGTACGGGGCGCGACAGTTGGTATCAGAGCTAGGTTGTAGATGGTCTAGAATGACTGAATGACCTAGGAGGGTAGTAGAGTATAGAGTGAGTAACGTTGAGTGTTTGATGCAGGTATTCGTTAAAAATGGGTGAAACTGACGGAGATCAGGCCGGCTCTTCGGGGCAAGGGGATGCCAGAGAAGAGGCTCGAAATATGTTTCAGGGAATGTTTGAAGCAGCGATGAAAACTTTAAGTGATCAGAGGAAAGAAAGGGAACAGGTACCACCAAGATATGGCCTAGAACAGTTTCTGAAAATGAAGCCTATGGAGTATGATGGAGAGCCCGATGTATCTAAAACTGAAAGGTGGATTGAATCGATGGAAAAGATCTTTGATGCTTTGAGATGTTCGGAGGAAGATCAAGTCAGGTTTGCTACCTATAAACTGAATGGAGCGGCTGAGCATTGGTGGAAAACTTTGAAAACAAAATGGGATGAGACTCATGTGCCTTATACTTGGGAGAATTTTCTGGGAAAGTTCAAAGAACACTTCATTCCTCGAGTAGATCAAGACAGGAAGGAGATGGAATTTCTTAACTTGGAGCAAGGTTCTATGTCAATTGCTCAATATTCAGCTAAATTTTCAGAGTTGTCCAGGTATTGTACTCACCTAGTGGCAACTGAGGAGAGGAAGGCTTCGAGGTTTGTGAAAGGTTTGAAAACTGTGATTAGAACTCAGCTAGTATCCCATAAGTTGCAAGATTTCCAGGATGCAGTGGATCGAGCTTACCAGGTGGAGCATGACATTGAGGAACATAAAAGGAAAATGAAATTGTTAGGCGCTGGGAAGCAAGTTAGGCAACCACAACGTGGTGAGAGTAGAGGAAATCAAGGTGGATCTTCACAATTCAAAGGGTCTTCTCAAAGACAGTCAGGTAACAGAAATCAAAGTAATACTTCAGGGAGTCAAAGTAGAGGAGTTTGTAATTATTGTCAGAAAGAAGGGCATTCAGAAGAGAGATGTTGGAAGAAGCAGGGCAAGTGTTTGAACTGTGGTCAGTTAGGACATTTTCAGAGGGATTGCCCTAAGTATAGGATGCAAGCATCGGGAAGTGTGGTTGGGTCCTCTCAGGGTCAGAAGAGGGATTCCTCAGGCAAGCCTAAGGTTCAGGGTCGTGTTTTTGCTATTTCTCAGCAACAGGCTTCGGAGTCCTCTAATGTGATAGGAGGTATTATTTCTGTGTCTAGTTTGAGGGCACGTACACTTATAGACCCTGGCTCATCGCATTCTTATGTGTCTGTGCATTTTGCTTCTCGATTGCATATGTCTTCTGAATCTCTACCTTATGTGTTAGAGGTGTCAACTCCTATAGGGGAGTGTTTGGTGACCAATGAGGTGTTGCATTCTTGTGATGTGCATATACGTGAGCATGTTTTACCTGCTGATTTAGTTATCTTACCATTACAAGATTTTGATGTTATCTTGGGTATGGATTGGTTGGGTAAATATCATGCGTCTGTTGATTGTGCTAATAAAGTGGTCACATTTTCTATCCCAAATGTTCCTAAATTTTCTTTTGAAACTGTTCCTTGGGGTAGAGAGATTCGAATTATTTCTTATATGAAGGCTAGAAAGTTGTTGAACCGTGGTTGTGCGGGGTATTTGGCTAGTGTTTTGGATACTACTAAAAGGGTTCCTGATATTGAGGATGTGCCTATTGTTAAAGAATTTTCAGATGTATTTTCTTCTGAGTATGCTATGCCTCCTGACCGGGAAATAGAGTTCTGTATTGACTTACTTCCAGGTACGGCTCCTATATCTGAGGCACCTTACAGAATGGCCCCAGCTGAATTGAAAGAGTTGAAGGTTCAGTTGCAAGAGTTACTTGATCGAGGATTCATACGTCCTAGTGTATCCCCGTGGGGAGCTCCAGTATTGTTTGTTAAAAATAAAGATGGGTCCTTGAGGCTGTGTATTGACTACAGAAAGCTGAATCAGGTAACTATAAAGAATAAATATCCGCTTCCTCATATTGATGATTTATTTGATCAACTTCAAGGGTCAATTGTCTTTTCAAAACTTGACTTGAGGAGTGGGTACCATCAGTTGAAAATCCGTTCTGAAGACATTTCTAAAACTGCTTTTCGTAGTAGATATGGCCATTATGAGTTTCTGGTTATGCCTTTCGGGTTGACTAATGCTCCGGCTGTTTTTATGGATATGATGAACAGAGTCTTTAAACCATATCTTGATACCTTCGTGGTTGTATTTATTGATGATATTCTGGTTTATTCCAAGTCCCGGGAGGAGCATGAACAGCATTTGCGAATGGTTTTATCTATTCTTCGTGAGAAGCAGTTGTTTGCTAAATTCAGTAAATGTGCTTTTTGGCTCAATGAAGTATCTTTTCTTGGGCACGTGATTTCGAATAAAGGTATATCAGTTGATCCATCCAAAGTTGAGGCTATTGTGAATTGGAGGAGGCCAGAATCAGTTACAGAAATTCGAAGTTTCTTGGGGTTAGCTGGGTACTACAGAAGGTTCATTGAGGGGTTTTCTAAGATTTCAACTCCCTTGACTCAGTTGACTCGAAAGAATATTCCTTATGTATGGGATGAAAAATGTCAAGCTAGTTTTGAAGAATTGAAGAAAAGATTGACTACAGCTCCTATTCTCGCTCTACCTAATGGTAATGATGATTTGGTAATCTATAGTGATGCTTCTAAAGAAGGCCTCGGGTGTGTATTAATGCAGAATGGAAGGGTTATTGCATATGCTTCGAGGAAGTTAACTCCAAGTGAGCAGAATTATCCTACCCATGATATGGAGCTTGCAGCTATTGTCTTTGCATTGCACAAGTGGAAACATTATCTTTATGGAGCAAAGTTTGAGATTTTCACCGATCATCAGAGTTTGAAGTATCTTTTCTCCCAGAAAGAGTTGAATAATAGACAACGAAGATGGATGGAGCTGTTGAAGGATTATGATTGTACAATTTCCTATCATCCGGGCAAGGCAAATGTGGTAGCTGATGCGATTAGCCGGAAGTCTTATGTAGCTTCATTAATGGTACGGGAATGGAAGATGTTGGAGGATGCTCGAGATTGGAGTCCTTATGAATCTAAGCATGGAGCTATTTTTGCGAACATTCGAGTATTTCCAACTTTAGTTCAACAAATAAAGGAAGCTCAGAAGAATGACCCGGAATTGGTAAAGACTATGGATAAAATCAAGGAAGGTAAATTTGAGGATTTCTCACTCAGTTCTGAAGGGGTATTGACTTTTAGAGGTCGATTGTGTGTACCTAATGTTGATGGGATTAAACGCCAAGTTCTTGATGAAGGCCATAAATCAAGGTATACTATTCATCCCGGGAGTACTAAAATGTATCAGAATTTGAAGCAATACTTTTGGTGGAATAATATGAAGAGAGAGATAGCGGATTATGTATCCAAGTACTTAACATGTCAACAAGTTAAAGCGGAATATCAAAGGCCTGCAGGATTGCTTCAACCGTTAGAAATTCCGGAATGGAAGTGGGAACATGTTACTATGGATTTTGTGACAGGGTTACCTCGTACTCGAAGAAGGTTTGATGCGGTTTGGGTGATTGTTGATAGATTGACAAAGTCTTCTCATTTTCTACCTATTGAGATCGGTTATTCTATGGAAAAGCTTGCAACCTTGTACATTAATGAGATCGTGAGGTTACATGGAGTTCCAGTGAGCATTGTATCTGATCGTGACCCTAGATTCACATCTCAGTTTTGGCAAGCGTTTCAGAAGGCTTTGGGTTCGGAGTTTAGATTTAGTACAGCTTTTCATCCTCAAACAGATGGCCAGTCCGAGAGAACTATCCAGATTCTTGAGGATATGTTGAGGGCTTGCTCAGTTGATTTTTCAGATTCGTGGGATATTCATTTACCTCTCGTAGAGTTTGCTTATAATAACAGTTTTCAGTCCAGTATTGGGATGGCTCCTTATGAAGCCTTGTATGGAAGGAAATGTCGGTCTCCTATCTGTTGGGATGAAGTGGGAGAAGCCAAGATTTGGGGTGTTCAGATGGTTAATGATTCAGTTGAGAAGGTTAAACTTATTCGAGATCGTTTGAGTACTGCCCAGAGTAGACAGAAAAGCTACGCTGATCATCGGAGGCGAGGCCTTGAGTTCGAAAAGGTGACTTTGTGTTTTTGAAGGTTTCCCCTAAGGTTGGTATTCGAAGATATGGGAAGAGAGGCAAGCTTGCTCCGAGGTATATTGGTCCATTTGAGATTCTTGGAAGAGTGGGGGATCGAGCTTATCGTCTTGCATTACCTCCTTCTCTTGATAAGATCCATAATGTGTTTCATGTTTCTATGCTTCGGAAGTATGTGTATGATTCTTCTCATGTTTTATATGAGGTTCCTGAGGATATTGAGCCGAGTATGTCTTATGAGGAACATCCGGTCCAAGTCATTGATTCGAAGGTGCAAGAATTGAGAAACAAAAGTATCCCTCTTGTTCGAGTTGTGTGGAGGAATCACAATGTAGAGGAATCGACTTGGGAACTTCGGGAGGAGATCGAGAGGAAGTACCCTTGGTTGTTTGAGGGCCTCGGTAAGTAACCCTAAAATTCGGGACGAATTTTCTTTAAGGGGGAGTGATTGTAGCGACCCCAAAACCCGTTTCTATTTATTTTATAATTTTGGGGATTTTTATTTGACTTATATGTGCATTTTTATGTGTTGCATCATATTTTATGATTTGCATATCATACTTGATTATTTGTGTTATTTACTTAGTTAGTAAAAATAATGATTAAAGGAGTTAAATGATTAAGTTGAAACTTTAGGGTCCTAGTTGAAAATGTAAGTTTAGGGGCTAAAGTGTTAAAAAGGAATCTTGGGTGACCAAATTGTAAAAAATGGAAAAGATATTTAAGGAAACTTTTCCTTCCCTTCTTCCTTCACTGTGTAGATTTCTCTGCAACTTTCTACGTTTCATCAGTTAGGGTTAGGAGAAAAGGTAAGTTCGACCCATTTCGATTTAATTCTTTTTATTTACTTACCCGTTTTAAAAACTAATTATATAAAAATGATCAGGGCATCGAGTAGGTCATTTCTAGCCGAACAAAACTTATTTCAGCGATACTTTTTCCGGAACTAAGTAAGTTACTAATTCCCCTTTAAATGTTAAAATAGTCATATATGCTATATATGATACTCCTACTGGTTAATTTTGTGTTTTGGGTAATATTTGCTATACTTGTAATTTTGGGACAAAGGGAGTATATGGAAATTGTTTTAGCTGAGTATGGGATTGGTTTGGACTCAAATTGAACTTTAATGAAAGTTACTTAAGTTGTGTAGCATATATGTGTTATACTTGTGGGACGGAAGGAGTAAAAATGAACTAAGGAAGAATCTGGGATTTGGCCCAAATATAGGAGGAGGCGCGCGCACCATATATAATGAGGCGCACGCATCCATTGTCACCAACTTAGGCAAAAATTGACTGGAGTGGGAGGCGTGCGCATCCTCTTTGGATGAGGCGCGCGCACCCTTAAGTGAACCAAAATTAGTGAGGTTCTGGTCCTGGGAGGCGCGCGCACCCTATGGGGTGAGGCGTGCGCATCCCCCCTGTTTCCAAGGTTTGATAGTTTGTGTTATATGGGGTATAAGAGGACAAGTGTGTATGTGATCCTTGGGGTGGCTTATGACTTAAACATGAATGTGTATGACTTTCATGTCGTTGATGGAAAAGATTTGGTTGTGACTAAATGTCCTTATTATGGACTCTTCATGAGAAATCTTTCGTGTGCATCTTGTGATGTTTTGGCTTAATTCCTTCTTGGATTAAATGCCCCGGGTTGTGTTTAGCAAGTATTCATTACTGTGCTTCTTGTTAAAAGTCCAGCTGGTCTTGTTGTGGAGTCAGCCAATGGAAGAATTATAGTGGTACAGGTAAGTCCACTATAAGGTTTTCCATTGGAGCTTGTGAGTCAGGCGGTGGGAGAATTATAGTGGCACACAAGCCAAGTTCACTATAAGATGTCCACTGTGCCTTCTAGTTTCCCCAGTCCAGATTGGCCTTGGATGGGATGAATTGCTCCCTTTGGTGAGTATTTGGGTTATGACTTTGTGTCATATTTCCCTCTCTGGTTACTTGGTTCTATTGGTTATGATTTGGTTTTCGGGATCCCGACGGCTTCAGCTATTTATGCTGCTCAGATGGTTTTCTCTGATGGGTTTCTCAGTTGGTATTCTCATCAGTTATTGTTATTGGTTAAACCTTGGCTTTGGTATCCACCGGAGTGTGGGCAATGTGATATAAGTGATATATGAGTTGATGTTATATGCTATATGCTTACTTGTTGATATTGTTTCTTTATGATCATCATATCAGCATGTAACGTAGTTGCATTTTAGTAGCTTACTGAGATTTATTCTCACCCTTTATTTGTTTACTGTTTTAGATAAAGGCGGGTCCAGGGAATAGGACACTTGGCACGGGAGGACGTTCGTTTGGTAAGAGTTGGGGACTTGTTTTGTTGAAGGTTACATTATGTAAATGTAAACCCTTTGGGTAGAATACCCGTACTTTCTTATGGTTCCATCTATTTTGGTAAAGGTTGATGTATGTATATTTTTTTAAAAGTTTGTAAGCCTTCGGGGCTAAGTACTTCCGCTGTGAAAGTGTTTGTAAAAGTTTGTTTCAAGTTAAGTGAAGTCTTTGAACTTCAAGTGTGTTTTGGTGCCACTTTTAAAAGGACATTTCGAAAAATTTTCTAAAAGAGTTTTACAACGTCTTCCATTCGTGTCCCGAGCGTGGGGCCAAGTAGGACCACGGGTACGGGGCGCGACAGTTGGTATCAGAGCTAGGTTGTAGATGGTCTAGAATGACTGAATGACCTAAGAGGGTAGTAGAGTATAGAGTGAGTAACGTTGAGTGTTTGATGCAGGTATTCGTTAAAAATGGGTGAAACTGACGGAGATCAGGCCGGCTCTTCGGGGCAAGGGGATGCCAGAGAAGAGGCTCGAAATATGTTTCAGGAATGTTTGAAGCAGCGATGAAAACTTTAAGTGATCAGAGGAAAGAAAGGGAACAGGTACCACCAAGATATGGCCTAGAACAGTTTCTGAAAATGAAGCCTATGGAGTATGATGGAGAGCCCGATGTATCTAAAACTGAAAGGTGGATTGAATCGATGGAAAAGATCTTTGATGCTTTGAGATGTTCGGAGGAAGATCAAGTCAGGTTTGCTACCTATAAACTGAATGGAGCGGCTGAGCATTGGTGGAAAACTTTGAAAACAAAATGGGATGAGACTCATGTGCCTTATACTTGGGAGAATTTTCTGGGAAAGTTCAAAGAACACTTCATTCCTCGAGTAGATCAAGACAGGAAGGAGATGGAATTTCTTAACTTGGAGCAAGGTTCTATGTCAATTGCTCAATATTCAGCTAAATTTTCAGAGTTGTCCAGGTATTGTACTCACCTAGTGGCAACTGAGGAGAGGAAGGCTTCGAGGTTTGTGAAAGGTTTGAAAACTGTGATTAGAACTCAGCTAGTATCCCATAAGTTGCAAGATTTCCAGGATGCAGTGGATCGAGCTTACCAGGTGGAGCATGACATTGAGGAACATAAAAGGAAAATGAAATTGTTAGGCGCTGGGAAGCAAGTTAGGCAACCACAACGTGGTGAGAGTAGAGGAAATCAAGGTGGATCTTCACAATTCAAAGGGTCTTCTCAAAGACAGTCAGGTAACAGAAATCAAAGTAATACTTCAGGGAGTCAAAGTAGAGGAGTTGTAATTATTGTCAGAAAGAAGGGCATTCAGAAGAGAGATGTTGGAAGAAGCAGGGCAAGTGTTTGAACTGTGGTCAGTTAGGACATTTTCAGAGGGATTGCCCTAAGTATAGGATGCAAGCATCGGGAAGTGTGGTTGGGTCCTCTCAGGGTCAGAAGAGGGATTCCTCAGGCAAGCCTAAGGTTCAGGGTCGTGTTTTTGCTATTTCTCAGCAACAGGCTTCGGAGTCCTCTAATGTGATAGGAGGTATTATTTCTGTGTCTAGTTTGAGGGCACGTACACTTATAGACCCTGGCTCATCGCATTCTTATGTGTCTGTGCATTTTGCTTCTCGATTGCATATGTCTTCTGAATCTCTACTTATGTGTTAGAGGTGTCAACTCCTATAGGGGAGTGTTTGGTGACCAATGAGGTGTTGCATTCTTGTGATGTGCATATACGTGAGCATGTTTTACCTGCTGATTTAGTTATCTTACCATTACAATATTTTGATGTTATCTTGGGTATGGATTGGTTGGGTAAATATCATGCGTCTGTTGATTGTGCTAATAAAGTGGTCACATTTTCTATCCCAAATGTTCCTAAATTTTCTTTTGAAACTGTTCCTTGGGTAGAGAGATCGAATTATTTCTTATATGAAGGCTAGAAAGTTGTTGAACCGTGGTTGTGCGGGGTATTTGGCTAGTGTTTTGGATACTACTAAAAGGGTTCCTGATATTGAGGATGTGCCTATTGGTTAAAGAATTTTCAGATGTATTTTCTTCTGAGTATGCTATGCCTCCTGACCGGGAAAAATAGAGTTCTGTATTGACTTACTTCCAGGTACGGCTCCTATATCTGAGGCACCTTACAGAATGGCCCCAGCTGAATTGAAAGAGTTGAAGGTTCAGTTGCAAGAGTTACTTGATCGAAGGATTCATACGTCCTAGTGTATCCCCGTGGGGAGCTCCAGTATTGTTTGTTAAAAATAAAAGATGGGTCCTTGAGGCTGTGTATTGACTACAGAAAGCTGAATCAGGTAACTATAAAGAATAAATATCCGCTTCC